>JALPQI010027643.1:0-14026 GCA_025490895.1 Thaumatotibia leucotreta
AAAAAATTTTTGCTTTTCCTAGGCATCGAACCTTTAATACGAAAAAATTTTTTTTTCGTAATTTTATGATGTCATTCGAAAGAATGGACAAAAAATATCAATTTTTCTTAAGAAACATAGTATCTAAAAGTAAACGAATAACCAAACAAGTTTGGTTCAAAATTCGAAACAAATTGTAGTTGATTCGATTTCCGGGTGAAGCAAGTAATTTTTTGAAAAACTTTGAATGCACTATTACTAAATTTTAAAAATAACATTAAGTCTTCTTTCAGCAAAATACACTATCTACAATATTTAAGGTACTTCCCCTTCATGTCCCATAACTTTGGGACGCCCTGTATAATAGATAGATACATGTAGATACTAGACATGAGCGCCGATGGCCAAATAGCCGGCGGCGGCGCGCCGGTCAAAATTGATCGGCGGCGGCGGCGAATCGGCGGCGTGGCCTTGAAAACAGTTGTTCATAGAGTTCATAGCAGGACCGATATTTTGCATAGCAAAACTCAAAATGACAGAGGGATTGAATCAAATGCTCTTTAACTATCGATAAATAATTGACACTTAACAATACATCATCATCAGCCTATCGCATCTACAATATATTGCTTCCAATTTAAAACTAGTTTCGACTTTTACTTATGCGTTGTGCGTAGGTATAACAGTTAATATTTAGGTCTTGACATATTTTATTGACTGACATACATGTATACCTACTTATATTTTTATTGTAAATATTGATTATTTTAATTATTACACACATTTTTACCCTAGCAATTTATAATGTTCATAAATACGGTGTGTGTATTTTACACGAGATACAGTTATCGTTTTGTGATCGTAGAAAACATGGTATAGGTAAATAGGTTCCCTAGATCCTATTTTAAGCATCATTAAAATATACGCCCGTATTAAACAGGTACGCACTCTGTACGTGCGCCTCATGCGCCTACCAAGATGTGATTTCTTTACTAATAAAATTGATTATTAAATACCTAATGTTTTATTAAATTCTGACGTGTTCATTAGAATGTGTAGGAGATATCGACGAAAGCTAGGCTTCAACTTCGCTTCGTCGCTCCTGCTTATTAGTCTTTTGAACTTAACCTTACTGTCTTGGTTTTACCCTGATCTGCCTCATTCGCTTGATTTCTAAGTTTATGCTAATCCATATTAGGGTAAATAAAGTTATATTTAATAATGTTATGCATATTTTAATTATGCATAATCAGTAATATGCGTATTAAGCATTATGGAATTTTATTATTTTGCCTATTCAATATTATGCTTAATTATTTATGCCAAATCCGTTATGCGAATTCATATTAGGACTATTAATATTAGGCATATTAAAGGGGACCCAATTACTGGGTACTGTGGCATAAGATCTTTACGTCACATGGTCAGTAACGCGTACGTGATAACCATGAGTTGTTACATCCTTCTTTAGGCTGCGGTGACTGTTTACCAGCACGCAGCCCCGCATGCTTGTTTATCAGTCAACTAGTATAATAAAAGAAAAACTTTCAATGAAATGAGCAAAAAATATGTAAAAACTAAACACTGTTTTCCACGAAAACCCCATACATATGGCAATCCTCGGCATAGTAACAAATCATCAGGTTGCTAAGATCTATTAAATGAGACATGTTTCATTTCTGTTGGTGGGTGGGAACATTTCTGCCCATGGTCCTTTGTTGCCTTATTTATTGTCAGGAATTGATGGGCAGAGACGGCAGAGTATAGTTTACAAATGTTTATTAAAAAAACTTGAAGATTAACCAATCAAAAGGAAGGAATACCTATTTATAATTATGCCGCCCGCATTCTGGGTCGTTCCGGGGAATCGTTATCGAACCACAAGCGAGTCGAAGGCTTAGCAGACCTAGCCATGGTGCAATTTTGCAAACGTATACGATAAGCGATAAGTCGTGACCATAATCAATGTAAAGAAATGGTTACGAGAATTTTCCTTTGAATCTGTCATTCTCATACATTTACTACGTATCGCTTATAAAAATAAATAAAATAAATATCTTGGGACATCTAACACAAATCGACCTAGCCCCATGGTAAGCTCAATTAAGGCTTGTGATGTGGGTACCAGGCGACGATATATATAATAGATAGATACATATAGATACTTAAATACATAGACAGCCATGACCAAGGAACAAATATTTATGATAAATAAATACACAAATAATGTCCTCGCCGGGATTCGAACCCGGAACCTCCAGCTTCGTAGGCAGGATTACTACTAACTAGGCCACGGAGGCTGACTCGCTACTTATCGCTTAGGTATCGTACCTATATCTATACGATTGCAAAATGACATCTTGGCTAGGTTTGGGTCGCGTTTCATAAACGTACAATTTACAATTTTGCTGTTTGCCTCTCTAACGCACGCATAAATTGGCTAAAAAGAGAGGCAAACAGCAAATTTGTATATTGTAACTTTATAAAACGCAACCCAGCTGGACAAAAAGTAAATGTATCTACGTATTTATTACAAATTAATAAAAATGCCCTCTATCATCAGCGCGGGCAGTGCTTTGTTGTATCAAAATAACTATTCAAAGCCAAATTAAAACATTCAGCGATTTGCTCTGAACACAATTCTATTCGGGGTAAATCTTGTTCGTATTTTTGTTATTTTCGATCCTGACTCCTGTGCGACTAATGTCGCCGAGACGATACAGCTGGGAATGGACTGTTTCATTCCCAACTCACTAATCGCTACAGGAGCAAAGAAGCGACCTTGGTTTAACCGGCCCTGTAAAGAAGCTGCGGTTCAAAAGCAGGCTGCTTACAGGGCTTGGACCAAGGCCGTAACTGATAAGGATCCGAACGTCTCTGATGCGAAACGCAGACTGAATGCTGCCTCGAGGTCCTGCAAAAGAGCTGTTGCCAGAGCAAAATTTGATTTTGTCGGCAGATTTGGCGAGAAGCTTGCAGGCCACCCTTCCGGGAGTAGGGCCTTCTGGTCACTTGTCAAAGCTGCTGAGGGAAACTTTTGTCGGTCGTCCCTGCCACCACTGCGAAATGCTGACGGTAATCTGGTCCATAGTGCAAAAGAGAAAGCCGATCTTCTAGGTGCTCTTTTTGCCTCGAACTCGACTGTGAGCGATGACGGCAGCATTATACCGCCTACCATCCCGCGGTGCGCACACTCCATGCCAGAAATTCGCATCTCCCAGAAAGATGTTCGGCGGGAGTTGCTGTCGTTAAACGTTCACAAGTCGAGCGGGCCAGACGGCATACCTGCAGTGGTGCTTAAACGTTGTGCTCCTGAGTTGTGTCCTGTGTTAACGCGTCTCTTCGCTCTTTCCAGTATCAAACGGGAAGTTCCATCTTCGTGGAAGACGGCCCTTGTGCACCCTGTTCCAAAAAAGGGTGACAGATCGGATCCATCGAATTATAGGCCTATCGCTATCACCTCCCTTCTCTCTAAGGTCATGGAGCGTATAGTTAACGCTAAGCTCCTTGGTTACCTAGAAGAACACGATCTTATAAGCGACCGCCAGTATGGCTTTCGCCACGGTCGCTCTACCGGTTATCTTCTAGTGTACCTCACTCACCGCTGGGCATCAGCCATTGAGAGTCAAGGCGAGGCTTTGGCAGTCAGCCTAGATATAGCGAAGGCGTTCGATCGGGTCTGGCATAGGGGCCTTTTGTCGAAGTTGCCATCTTATGGACTGCCCGAGGGATTATGCAGATGGATTGCTAGCTTTTTGTCCGGCAGACGCATTCGTGCCGTAGTAGACGGTAGCTGCTCTGATAGCATGGACATAAACGCTGGCGTCCCGCAAGGCTCTGTGCTATCCCCAACGCTGTTCCTTCTGCATATCAATGACATGTTGTCTATCGGCGACCTCCATTGCTATGCGGATGACAGTACTGGGGATACTTTTTACACAGGCCGTGCTAATATCCCTCGCTCTGTGGTACTGGAAAGTCGCGGAAAACTTGTGTCTGACATCGAGAACACTTTATCTAGAGTCTCGTTATGGGGTCGGGATAACCTAGTCAGGTTCAACCCCACAAAGACACAAGTTTGCGCGTTTACCGCTATAAAAACCCCATTTACTGTGGCTCCAAAGTTCCAAGACACAGCTCTTACCATGTCAGGGAGTATTGGGATCCTCGGTGTCGACATTTCCAACGACGTCCAATTCCGATGTCACCTAGAGGGAAAAGCTACGCTGGCATCCAAAAAGCTCGGGGTGCTCAATAAAGCGAGGGGATACTTTACTCCGGGGCAAAGACTTCTGTTATATAAGTCGCAAGTCAGACCCCATATGGAGTATTGCTGTCACCTCTGGGCAGGAGCACCTGTATACCAGCTTGCACCCTTTGACTCGGTTCAGAGACGAGCTGTCGACGATCCCAGACTCACAGGCGGTATTGAACCCTTAAGTCTAAGGAGAGACTTCGCCTCCTTATGTGTGTTCTATCGTCTGTACAATGGGTTGTGCTCTGAAGAACTGTTCGACATGATGCCAACGTCCACTTTTCATCATCGCACCGCTCGCCACCGACTGGGCGCTCATCCTCACACCTTGCAACCTAAATGGTCGCGCACCGTGCGGTTTCAGAGGAACTTCCTCCCGCGGACGGTCCGTCTGTGGAATGAGCTCCCTGCCGAGGTTTTCCCGTTGGACTACAGTATGGGGTTCTTCAAAAGAGGAGTGTACAAGTTGTTATTGGGTCGGCAACGCGCATGTGACACCCCTGGGGTTGCAAGCGCCCATAGGCTACGGTGACTGCTTTCCATCAGGCGGGCCGTATGCTTGTTTGCCACCGACGTGGTATAAAAAAAAAAAAAAGGACTTAATAAAAAATGTTTTCATTGAAGCCTGACTAAATGTTTTTTTACAGTACAGATGGTGCCTTTTTTTTAGCTATATATAAGCGTGTGGGGTATTAATAGAAAGGTCTTTGAAAATGATATGAAGGTTTATAAATCTCATTTTTATTTAAGCAAATCGTTTTCGAGATATCAGCTTTCAAAGTCTGAAAAATGTGTCCCCCCCCCTCTATTTCTTAAACTACGTGATATAAAATTCTAAAAAAATTATGTTATGCACATTAAAAAACTCTGTCAACGATTTTTAGTTTGATTAAATTATCTCTTATAGTTTTTGAGGTAGGTTGATTTAACTGTATTTTTTTAACAATAAATTGATAATGGTACGGAACCCTTCGCGCGCGAGTCCGACTCGTACTTGGCCGGTTTTTTTAGGCTCTAGTGCGACAAGTGTGTCATTTTACGTCAGGTCCAAAACTTCGAAGGGCCATCTGCACTAAAAAAACGTCGTATGAGACACGTACAAAAACGAAATTCATAACTCGTGTCGATTTAAAACACTCCCTATTGGTCGTGGTTTAAAACATCGCCACATCGCCACTCGTTTCGGATTTCATGTTTTTCGCACTTGTGTCGAAATATACTATTGTGCAATCAATCGAATCATAATTATATGCGTGTAAGGTATACAATTCTTTTCACATCGTCCTATTCAGTTGTTTCATAATAGGTAAGTTCTCAATTGTTTTCATCCTGGGTCGCGTTTTATAAACTTACAATTTACAGTTTTGCTATTTGCCTCTCTTTCTAGCCAATACGTGTGTGCGCTAGAGAGGCAAACAGCGAAATTGTAAAATGTAACTTTATAAAACGCGACCCTGCATGCAGATATATAAACTTGTCAAGAAACGTCATATCTCGCTAGTTTTATCTTGCTGATCCAATGAGAATATAGCACGGAACTCAATAAAGAAATTCTGCGGCGGGAATGAGTAAATTGGAATTCTAATCGATGGCTACGGAGAGTAGGTACGGAGGGTGAGTTTTCCGTTTTCGTTTTGGATAAATCCACAAGATTGCCTGTTGTATGTAGGTAGTAACCTGTCCATATACATAGGCATTTGTTTTGTCTGTGTTCGGATCTTAAACACTCATTGTCTACTTAATTGAATAGGTCACCATTACATGCAACAGGGTGCTTAGCCCAGTTGCCAATCGCTAGCGCTTGGTAGCGTATCGTAGTTTTCCCTCTCTGTCACTCTTTCATGATAGTGCGACAAAGACGGTTAGCTACCTTTCGCTTACGACTGACGATTAAGCGCCAGCGATTGGCAACTTGGCTACTTGAGTTTTTTACATATACCAAACCTTTTGTGTTCTTAAGTTAATTGGGTGAAATTCGTTACAATTTACTTTGTCATTTGAAGGAGGCACGGTATCCTATACAAATGACGAAGTATAACATTGAAACGCTTAGAAACTTCGGCAAAAATGATGCCACCAAATTTAGGTGATTGAAACGCTCAGATATTCAGCCAATTAAGATATACCTAGGGCCCACACAGACCAGTATGCTTAGCCAAGTTGCCAATCGCTAGCGCTTAGTAGCGTATCGTAATTTTCTCTCTCTGTCATTCTTGCATATTAGTGCGACAAAGACAGTTAGCTGCCTTTCGCTTACGATTGACGACTAAGCGCTAGCGATTGGCAACTTGGCTAAACACCCTGCTACCGTGAACATCGAAGTTCGCAAATTCGGGGATTTTTCGCTGTCACTCTAATGACGCCTTCGTTGGAGTGACTGAGACAAATCTCCGTTCAGGAACTTCAGCAGGTCAGACGCGGATCCAGGACCTCGTTCAGAGGGGGGCAAGGCCGGATTTAGAGGTTGAGAGGCTTCGGGGCAACAAAGGAGTGGAGGCCACCTGGCCCCCAATTATTTTCCAAATGTAGTAGACAATTTTTTTCAATCAAGTTTTTAATGAATATTTTTTGTGGAAACAAGTACCTATAGATTATTTTATTATTCAAAAATGTAAATATAATTCGAAACGAGAATTATCTGAAATTAAATTTTAGCGTTAACGAACGGAACCTTCCGAGCATTTTTCGCTGAAAAACCGTTGATGATTTCGCTGAAATCCAGTTCCCGGAGTAGATCACTTTCAATACTAAAAAAAAACAACTATGAAAACTATGAAAGTCGGAATGTAGTTAAAATTAGTTAATATACGCGAGTTTATCCGTTTTTATAGTTTTATTTCATGTGTAAGCCTCGCGGTAACCGAAGAAAATATTAGTGTTTACTAGTTGGAATTTGAATTTCTTTTTTCGAAATCTTTATTGTGGAGGCCCCTCTTTCGTGGAGGCCCTGGTTGCCCCCCCCCCTCCTAAATCAGGCCCTGGAGGGCGGCATTGCCCTATGATGTACCTAATAGTATTTTATACTTAAAACAGCACCTCCTAGGCATGCCATTTTAGAATTCTGCACTCGAACAAATGGATCTTTATTAGGCACTGGTCTCACCGCGAGCTACTAAGCTATGAACTATCGGCTA
This sequence comes from Thaumatotibia leucotreta, assembly GCA_025490895.1. NCBI lineage: Eukaryota > Metazoa > Arthropoda > Insecta > Lepidoptera > Tortricidae > Thaumatotibia > Thaumatotibia leucotreta. The sequence goes on from JALPQI010027643.1 coordinate 7,369, forward strand.
TAAACACGAACAAATGATACGCACTCCCGTGTAAATAAAAGAGACACGGCGATACTCGCCCGGCGTTGATAGCTGATAGCTGGGCGAGTATCGCCGTGTCTCTTTTATTTACCCGGGAGTGCGTGATTGTCCCTATGCTGTTACCCATGAACCGTCATAACTACGATAAAATATAAAACATGATAAGGAACCAAAAGTCGCCTTCGGACCGATTATCAAGGTGCATTCAGACCAAACGAGCATTCGCTATTCTATCCCCCACTCTACGAAATCAACGAATCACGTTTTGTGGAACGATCGAATTTCGTAGAGTAGGGGGTTAGAATAGCGAATGCTCGTTTGGTCTGAACGCGCCTTCAGACACTTCGTTCAGAAAACATGAATTCATTAAATAAAACAACAAAAAAAAATTGCAACCATTTAATAAACACAAATAAAGTATTATTACAGTAAACAAAAAATATAAATTAAAAAATTGTCCTAGGTCCTGCTGGGGAGGTAGAGTGCCCAGAAGGCTGGCCGTATTTCCGCGCTGGACTGCTATGTTGAGTCTTTGCGCGAAATACTGGCCAGCCGGATGCTTAGCCAAGTTGCCAATCGCTAGCGCTTAGTAGCGTATCGTAGTTTTCCCTCTCTGTCACTCTTTCATATTAGTGCGACAAAGACAGTTACCTGCCTTTCGTTTACGATTGACGATTAAGTGTTAGCGATTGGCAACTTGTCTATGCACCCTGGTCACAGTGGTCACCCGACGCCTCTATAAGGCGCTTGGATATGTCCTTACAGAGGCGACGCGCAGTAAGAATTAATTATGAACATTTAATAATCAATATAGGTATATAACACAAAATGAGATTGAGAACAAAATGCAACTAAAAATTAAAATCATGAACAATAATTACTTTGACCTATATTGATTTAAACTTTCACGATTATCACTCATATTATAAAGACAAACGGGTCTAAGGCTGCGTTTTCATTCCACCAGAGATGTACGAGGATGTGTTTCCATACAAATGACACCATTAATGACTCGAGCGAGGTGTCATTTGTATGGAAACACATCCTCGCACATCTCTGGTGGAATGGAAACGCAGCCTGAAACTTATAATAAAAATAAGAATGGTTTATTTGGTGTCATACAGTACAGAGCAATAAATACAAATAGAACCAATAACGATTTGAGCACCAATAAGTGAAAAATAACTACAAGAATATAATGTAAAAAATTTCTAAATTCGGTAATCATGCACAATGGAGAAAATAAACATAATGTAGTATTTAACATAATTATATAAACAACATAGTGGCAAAGTGTACAATAACGCGATAAGTCATTTGTTTGGCCGTGTGGTGACGGCAGTAAGAATACATTTGTCACCACCCCAACTCCTCCTGCGGGTGTTGTAAGAGTCGACTAAGGGATTAAAGTGTCACTGGCCATTTTAATAACGATTGATGATGGGCAGCAGCGTCATCATAGTGGACACATTACTGCGATCGCCAATCCGCTTGCCCAGCGTGGCTATTATGGGCATTTACCTCCTAATGCGTCTATACGCATAGTTAATAGGAGGGGCCTACGTCCAGCAGTGGACTAACATAGGCTGATGATGATATTGTCATGTTTCTGTTTCATAAAATATGTTCTCGTGTGATTAATATAGTCTTAAATAAAAAAATATAGTCAAGTCAGTCATATCCGTCATTTTTTAATACGCGAAATCTCGCTAGGGTGAATCCAAAAAACAGATAACTGATTATCATACCTAGCCTTCAATATCTCCTTGGCAATCCCGCAGCCCCTCCACTCTGGGTCCACGACTAGACCGTACGCGGTCATATACTTGTCCACGCCGTACTTGTCAAAAACATCTACACCCCGGGTCACCAGATCCACGGCACCGAAGAGTTGGGCCCAAATCTTGTCGTCGGTCTGAAAAAAAAATAGTTAAGGTGGAAGTAATAGTGCCCGATGCTGTACCAATACTTGTCATTATAAAGAGTGGGAATGAGTATACCGGCAGACTTTACCAATGCATTTTTGATGACAAAAGAAGTAAAAACATATGTTATTTTGGAACAAAAAATATATTTTGTAATAAATTGTTGGGAATGATTTTTTTTTCAGTGTTTTAGAATTTTTTTTTTAGTTGAACAGTTTCTGAAACTTTTTTCGCATTTTCTCTAACTTTAATCAGTGTGTATGTCGAGATGAAAACTACTAGTATAAGAATTTTAATCGTGCAGGCATTTTTCAGTGACTCGTGATGAAAATAGTTTTTTGAATAACATGTCATTATCTCTTAAGTTAAGCCGAATCCAGAAAAGTTCATATGACATTTATAGCCTCAAAATGTGTTCAGGAATACACCGTTGCCAGTGATAAGATGAGATCAAGTGCCTTTATTGCCTCATATCCTCATCCTTGTCCTCCTTGCACACGATAGCCCGCACGTTGGCGCCGACGGCGACTACATCGTCGTGACACACACCAACGACACGTTGTCGTACTTGGCAGGACTCACCTGGAAGACCTCATCCTTGTCCTCCTTACACACGATAGCCAGTGCGTTGGCGCCGACGACGACTCCGTCGTCCGTAACGCACACTAACGACACGTTGTCGTCGAGCGCCTTACGCCACAGTTGTTCTAACTCGTGCATGGCTGAAGGGTGCTTCTCGATGCCTGAGGGTTAAGGGAAGTTAATATTATTAAATATAGACTTTTGTCAAACAATCTCTTTCTGCCAGTGCCGCCTACATTTTTGATTTGCTCTCTTTTTTTACTGACAAGCTCGGTTTGCCAGTAAAAAAGGAAGCAAGATCAGTGCGATTAAGTCCGGCATATTTTATTTTGAAGGAAAGTCCGTCAAATGCTACTTATACTGTTCAATTAGGGTTGGAAATCAGTTGGTAGACGGACTTTCCTGATAGACGGTCTTACCTGCATTAACCTCAAATCAAAAATGTAGGTGCCAAAAATTGGCGACATATTTCAGAGTGCAATCTTTCCCGCCCACTACCACTTCAGTTTAGCGATTCGGAGAGCTAAATCGGTTAGGTCAGCTGCAGATGGTCTCATATCTAACTAATATAATACGAACTCGCAGCGAGACTTCCAGCATAGCTCTCTCCATTGCTCTTTGGGTGCCTTTGAGCCTTTGATAGAAAATACGTACGAATGTATTTACAAGGAGGCTCGTCCCTCGTTAAGTAGGTCCTCAATAAGGCCACAGCCGCCTCGTCGTGGAAGTCTGGAGTCAGATCCCGGATCCTCAGGCTGGGATGGTGCTACATGTATTCTTACTGCCGCCACCACACTATTTAGCCACAGACTAGCTGAGGGCGCAGCCTACGATGGAGTGAGTTCGCCCAGAAGGTGCCTATTCACCCTTGACTTGAAAGTCGACGGGTTATATGATCTCGGAAAACACAACTGGAACATACTATTGTATATACAAGGAGGCTCGTCCCTCGTAAAGTAGGTCGTCAGAAACGCGACCTCGTGGAAGTCTGAGATCCTGAATCCTCAGGCTGGGCATGTATTCTTTCTGGCACACGGCTGGAAAATACCAATGTATTTACAAGGAGGCTTGTCCCTCGTAAAGTAGGTCTTCAGAAACGCGACTGCCACCACGTGGAAGTCTGAGATCCTGAATCCTCAGGCTGGGTGGTGCTACATGTATTCTTTCTGGCACACGGCTGGAACGTACCAATGTATTTACAAGGTGGTTCGTCCCTGGTGAAATAAGTCCTCAGAAGCACGACTGCCACCATGTAGAAGTCTGGAGTCAGATCCTCAGGCTGGAGTGATGCTACAATGTATTCTTAATACCACCTACCACCACACTGCTTGAACACGCCAATATATTTACAAGGAGGTTCGTCCCTCGTGAACTAGGCCCTCAGAAGTGCTACAGCTGTGGAAAGAGTTGGGGTGGAGACAAAAATATTCGCACTGCCACCACACGTCTGTAACATACCAATATATTTACAAGGAGGCTCGTCCCTGGTGAAATAAGTCCTCAGAAGCGCCACAGCCGCCTCGTGGAAGTCTGGAGTCAGATCCTGGATCCTCAGGGTGCTGCCGCGGGCGGAGAAGCGGCGCCAGACCACAGGTGCGCTGGGCGGGCGGGAGTACGGCATTCTGACAGAATATATTAATGAAGGTTATTTCAAATTGCCGGCGAAAGACGAGCAGGGGCATTATATCGTTAGTAACGTTCTTAATTTTTATTTTCAGTACCTACAGGTCGCGTTTAATAAAGTTACATTTTACAATTTTGCTGTTTGCTTCTCTAACGCACGCATTGGCTAGAAAGAGAGGCAACCAGCTAAATTGTAAATTGTAACTTTATAAAACGCGACCATGGTGTTGTGCTTACGCGCTAGTGTGAGAAGTGGTTAATTTTACATCGAGGTGCTTAGACAAGTTGCCAATTGCTAGCGCTTAATTGTCAATCGTAAACGAAAGGCAGCTAACTGTCTTTGTGGCACTAATATGAAAGAGAAACAGAGAGGGAAAACTACGCTGCGCTAATAAGCGTTAGCGGTTGGCAACTTGGCTAAGCATCCAAGTCGAAATCTTCGGAGTGCCATATGTACGGAAAAACGTCGTACGATACACGTACGATAACGATTTCGATTCGATTCGTAACTCGTGTCGATTTAAGACACTCTTTTTGGTCGTGTTTTAATTTATCTCCACTCGTTTCAAACCTCTTTTTTTTCGCACTTGTATCGTAATGTACGATTATTAAAAGCCGCCTTTATGTCTATTGCCCGAAGCTTACGAGTACCAGTCTAAAGTTTTTGGCTTTTTTCGAGTTCTTCTTCCATAAACATTCATTTTACGAACATATTAAAAAGTAAAGATAGATGTAAGTGTGGAAAATAAATAAAATAAAATAAATATTTTTCGTTAGAGCATAATCCCAAAAATAATTACAAAGCAAAGATTGAAGTTCTAGAAAGTCGTCTTGATTTAAATTTTCACGATTATCACTCACATTTTAAAGACAAACGGGTGTAACGTCATGCCCGAAAAGTCAGGATACTTATAATTAAACGTAAGTTTACGAGATTAAGACCCGTTTGTCGTTAAAATACGTCGTCTTGAACTTGTAACAAAGGTCTGGAATCAGATCCGGAGAAGTGGTGCCAGACCACGGGTTTAGTAAGGCATTCTGATTGAATGAATTATTGAATGATTATAAATCAAATTGTTTCCGACGGTAGGCTCAGACTAAGGCCGCTCTCCACTAGTCTCCACTCGTAAGCTAATTGCGGCGAGATGCCGCGAACGCGAGGAATCAATTCCTCAGCGCGCTTGCGAAAGCTCCACACTCGTATTTGCGGCTTCGTGCCGCGATTCGCTCACGAGTGGGGAGCGACTTTAGTCACTCATCATCATCGGAATTTAGTGGCAATCAAAATGAGTTTTGATTTAAACTTTCACGATTATCACTCATATTTTACAGACAAACGGGTCTTAATCGCGTAAACTTACGTTTAATTATTTATGAAAATGAGTTTTGTTAAAGATATTGTCTTATTTTCCTATTATTGTACTTCAAATCGTTCTCGACGGTATATTTCAATCACTTAGCTTAATCATTGGGATCATTTTGTGGCAGTCAAAATTTTATATTTAAAATGATATCGTCTGATTTCAGTATTTTTATCATGAATCTTTTTTTCTATTTTTTTATGTTGGCAACAAAGTGACTCCACTCCACCTGAAAATCGTAAGTGAAAAGTAGAGCCCAAATCGCGGCGGCAACGAACAGAAGACAAGCAGTAACTAAGGTCCGACCGAGATCTCGATCTCGGTCTCGGTCTCGGCAAAAATCGAGCCGAGATATCTCTCTCGACTCTCGGCCAAAAATGGCCGGGACTCTCGGCCGCGGCCGAGATTCATAATGAGCTGTAATTGGCGAGCTTGACGCCATCTCGCGAACTTACTACGATTTCATTGGTGTCATATTGACATGAACTGACTTCGATTTTACTTTAAAATGAACGGAAGGAATCATTTAGAGTAAGCGACCCCTACCATACTATCGATAAAAATACCTAAAATTCGAATACCGGTTTTCGGGGGACATATTTTGTCAGCCTCTGTAGCCTAGTTGGTAGTGACCCTGCCTACGAAGCTGGAGGTTCCGGGTTCGAATCCCGGCGAGGGCATTCTTTGTGTATTTATTTATCACAAACGTTTGTTCCTTGGTCATGGCTGTGTATGTATCTAAGTATCTATATGTATCTATCTATTATATATATCGTCGCCTGGTACCCACAACACAAGCCTTAATTGAGCTTACCGTGGGACTAGGTTGATTTGTGTAAGATGTCCCAAGATATTTATTTATTTATTTATTTATTTATATATAAAACTTTCTTCCTAATCTCGGTCTCGGTTTCGGCCGAGAATCAAATTTATTCTCGGTCTCGGTCTCGGTCTCGGCCGAGACTAAAATATGGGTCTCGGTCGGACCTTAGCAGTACTTAACCCGTCAGTTGCCACCGCCTTGCTGGCCCATAAATACACCTATTTACGAGATAAGGAAAAGGCTGCGTTTGAGTCAGCATTCTCTTGTACTTAATTCGGAAACGAGGAAAATTGCTGTGCTGTTATTCTGCCAAGGAATGAGGG
>JALPQI010027646.1:0-11229 GCA_025490895.1 Thaumatotibia leucotreta
ATTTATATGGCAGCTGCACTCTCAAAAAGTTTGTAACTACGAACAAATAAAACATGGAAGCCGCACGCTATATTAAAATGCCTTTCAAAAACGGTCCTCAATTTTAGTTGACAAGTGTCAATCCCTCTTCAATGCATCACGGCAATGAATTTCAATAGGTATCAACCTATAAAAACTTAAAACGCCATTTAAAAATAGTTGTGATTAGTCCGTCAAAGTTTTGATTGGCTATATTCTATAAACATTTGTCAAAGATGTTGCGCCGAAATATGCGCGGTGTTAGGAAAAGCGCTATGACCTGCCCCTCTTGGCACAATTGAACAATTGTTTTTGGGGGCATTTTTGAGCTGGCGTTAGACGTCCATGTTATATATGGTCGCAGGTTTGTAAGTATATTGTAATATGCTTTCTGGAATATTTGGGACATTTTGGGAAATGTGGTGGATCTTGCTCAGCATCATTGACTCTACCAGCCTACCATTTTATATAAATAACTAAGACGTGAAAAATTTAATATTTTTTCGAAATTCTCTGTCATGGTCCTTGAAATTATTTATCAATTGAAGTGTCACTGACCACTCATCTATTGAAGGTTGCTGATGGGCAGCAGCGTCATCATAGTGGACATAGTGCGATAGTCAAACCGTTTACCTAACGTGGTACGTCCAGTGCCTTACTAGTGCCTTACTTTGATAGTACCTGTTGACACAACGAATGAGATGGTGGATGGAGACGGTAATAGCTGATAGCTGGGCAAGTATCGTGTCTCTTTTATTTACACAGGAGCGAGTGTCTATTGTTCGTGTTTATAGCCGATAGTTCATAGCTCAGTAGCCCGCGGTGAGACCAGTGCCGAAGTGATGATGAAAGTGGGATGGCAGTTCATGCTAGCCGCTTCCAAGACAACTAAAGTAACGATGTTGAGTTATTGCCCTCTTACGTTTTACTCGCGGCGGACGTGTCTCGCGTCCCGACCTGCTATACAGGGTGGTAAATAGGTTCTATAGAACTAACACTGAAAACCTGACGCCTCATACACTTTTTAACAAAAATAATACGGTCAAAAAATATCTCCAAGACACAACAGAACTGTGTAAAACATAATTTATTTTCTTCGGTTACCGCGAGGATTACACATGAAATAAAATTATGAAAACGGATAAACTCGCGTATATTAACTAATTTTAACTTCATTCCGACGTTTCGAACACTTTACAGGGTCATTTGCAGACCACGAACTCTAATAGTATTATTTCTATGTAAAACAGTTTATATTGCTCATCATGCCTAACCAAAATGCCATTCTGCAATCGTATACGATAAGCGATAAGTCAAGTACGAATCTGTCATTCTTATATATTTACTACTTATTGTATCGATATCGTGGCCGTGTGGTGACGGCAGTAACAATACATTTGTCACCACCCCAATTCCTCCTGTGGGTATCGTAAGAGTCGACTAAAGGATTGAAGTGTCACTGATCATTGTTCGATAAAAGATTGATGATGGGCAGCAGCGTCATCATAGTGGACACATTACTGCGATCGCCAGTCCGCTTGGTTAGCGTGGTAATTATGGGCATTTACCTCCTAATGCGTCTACACGCATAGTTAATAGGAGAGGCCTACGTCCAGCAGTGGACTATCATAGGCTGATAATGATGATAATTATCTTGGCTAGGTCTGGCTGGTCTGTGTGATGTGGCTTTTGAGCCATTTTATTAAAAGATCACAAAAATAATTTGATATCGATTTTTTTTCTACTTAAAATCTCTTTTTCCATTTCGTTACCATTCTTTCATACATCTTGTATATCGGTAACGGAATGGAAGGATAGCAGACAATTATTCTCTTCTATGAGGACTGCTGCAGCTCGTGATCCTAATTAGAATTCATATATATAGAAAAGTAGATAGATAGATAGATAAAAATTTTATTCTCACCCACAACTTACATGGCATAAAACAAACTTAGGGATTAACATAATATAATTAATATCTAGGTACATGTTTCTTAAAACTATTACAAATATAATCTAGGCCATGTTTCGTGGCATAGAATGGGCGCTGGCTCAGCATAATGATGCGGCAGAAGCCGTATCGCTGATATTCTGCCAGGACCTCAGGAGTAGGGAGAGTAACTTTAAATAAAACGCCCTTATACATGTAGAGCATTTGTTTTTATCGGTTGGTGAAACACCCTGTATAAGCCTGCATGTTTAGTGTGTAGATCATTGTAGAATACGGTTAGGATCCTATTTATTCAATGACATTGAGTAAATAGTAAAAATGACAGATGGCTATCATAGTGATTTTCTAAGGTTTCTTACGTACCAGTCTTGTAACCGTTATATCTAGTTGCCGATTTCTAAGAATGAACTTTTGACAGTTATAGATTAATCCTTATTAAGACTCACCATTTTGCCGATAATCTTAACGTCATATTATATAATACAGCGTGTGTATTTGATACGGGTGAATATTTTAGCGGCGATTACTATCGGACCTAGGGAACCTATTTACATAAATTTATTTTAGAAATTAAGGTATTTTTTTTCATACAAAATAATTGAGCCCGCAATGTATTGCATCCACTGGTAGCCACATTACTTAAAGTAGACATAAGTATCTAAACGTCATACGAGTCTCATGTCAGTTGGCCGGCATACATTGCTGCTGGGTTGCACTTTAGAAAAATCATTACACCTAATCAACAACAAAATTTAACGAAATGGTTATCTTATACGACTCGTAGGATCAGATATTATAGCTGGATTAATTATTTGCCCGTATCAAATACCCACGCTGTATAAGGCTCGTTTCTAAACTGTCTAACGTTCAATCTTTGAAATCGGCAACTATACAATGCGCTCATGAGGAAGAGGAAAAAAAATAACTGTGGATTTCCGACCCTTTGACGTTAAAAATGTCGTCGCGTAATCAAATCCCTCGTCCATATTTTTTGTTGATTCTCGGAACACAGGACTGAAGTAGCAATGTACAAATTCCAGAACATTCTCAAAATTACTGGAAATTGTCAACAGAAAAAATTCAAAGCCATGTACCGGAAGGCGCAGCGAGGGTAGGCCCCCCACAAGGTGGACTGATGACCTGGTGAAGGTCGCAGGAGTCCGCTGGATGCGGGAGGCACAGGACCGGTCATTGTGGCAATCTTTGAGGGAGGCCTATGTTCAGCAATGGACGTCTTTCGGCTGATATGATGATGATTATGATGATGACACATTCTCGTTCAGATAAGGGATTGTTACGATCGTATTTGACATTTGAGTTCCACACTAGTGACTGTCTCCACTCATCAAGTACCAAAGAAATTGGCCCTAAAGGCTTGGCAATAAAATACCAGGTACTTTTCATAAGGACATTCCTACTTTTGGAAATAAATAAATAAATGAATGTAAGTGTGGCAGGTACATAAACATTTTTTCAAATAAATATCTTGGGACATCTTACACAAATCGATCTAGTCCCACGACAAACTCTTTTAAGGCTTGTGATGTGGGTACCAAGCGACGATATATATGTTTAGATACTTAACCTCGTAAGACCCAATGTACATTGCAATGTACATATTGTTGCAATCCAATTCGATCTATCATGAAATTCATGAACCAATTAAAGTAGAATTTATTTTGTTTCATTGCTTTTTTAAACCAATTTCAATACCTATAGAACAAGATTAAAGATTTAAAAGGGAAAACTAACTGATGGACCTTACACAACAGCCACGAGCAAGGAACAAACATTAGTTATAAATAGATACTCAAATAATACCCTCGGGATACGAACCCAAAGCGTGCCAAAGCCTCCAGCTTCGTAGACAGGGTCACTAACAACTAGGCTACAAAGGCTGCCAAAAACGTATGTGTTCAAATATTTGTCACTGTGTCGTCGGCATAACAAAATCGATCTAACTTACATAAGTCCTTCATTCTTCTTCCTTCGGGTACCCATTACATTATCGGAAAAACTTCGCTCAGAAAGAGCATACAATATTATCACTGTCTACATATTCTTACATATGATAACTACCGGTTGTCAGAAGACTTTGTAATAGTACCGTCAAGTGCATAAATAAGTATCGAAAGAATCCGCTCATAAATATGTTACGACGTTCTTATACACAGAATTAGATTGCACTGGGACATATTTTTGAACATATTTGTGTCCACCTAATTTTGTCTTTGACTGTACATATATCGACTCGATCCAAGTCAAGTAAACTATTCTTTATTCAAGTAAGCTTATAAGCATTTTCGAATCGTCTGACACTATCAAGAGAAAAATTTACTACCGGTTCTAACCCCACACCACTGTCCTGAGAAGAACCAGTAATGGCAACTGATACACAGGAAAAGTACTCATAGCAATTAAACAATAAGTAAGTGCGTGGTAAAAGTAATTCATAACAGTTTGAAGCGTAGGCGTAGGCAAGGTCGACGGCCTACCGACCCGAGGGACTCTAGTAGCTTATTTTTACAAGCATTCATTTAGCTATCACATATATTGATTGAAAATATCATCATCATCATCGTAAAAGTATATTGAAGATTGGATTCGATCTGTGACATCACATGAAACCGATCAACCGTACCCTCATTATGATTTAAAAGAAATTAAACTTCAAGATGTTAAAGTGTCTAGTGGTAAAGATAAAGACAGCAAAAATCCAAAAACGAATACTAATATTTGGAAAATGATGCTTACTATGATTCAGCGGATGACGCAGATCACGACAGAGTGTTCTATGAAATATTCCAACACGTAGATTTTAATAACGAAAATGTTAATTTAGATCTCGATCTTTATCTCCAAATACACACCACGCGGTGATGGCAGTAAGAATACATTTGTCAACACCCCAACTATGCCCATGAGTGTCGTAAGAGTTCCCCCCCTCCCCCACTTTTATTTAACATACGTATTTTTATGTGATTACTACTCAGATTCGTGAGCTACAAAATTTATCGATCCTAATAGTTAGGAAAAAAAATCGTTACCACCATACAAAATACATGAAAAAATGGTAACGGAATGGAACCTTGGGACTAAAAAAATCTCCTTTCAAGATGGAAAGAGCTCGATTCTGAATGGAATAGTACATTACAATGTAAGTGCGAAAAAAATTAAGGTCGAAACGAGTGGAGATAAATGAAAGCACGACCGAAGGGAGTGCTTTAAATCGACACGAGTTACGAATTTCGTTTTTGCACGTGTATTGTACGACGTTTTTCAGAACAAATGGCCCTCCGAAGATAATAAGATAATAAAAAAAATAAAACTGACGTAAAATGAACCACTATTTACACTAGAGTAAAAAAAGCGCTACCTGTACTTAAAATCATATTCAAAAGCTCCAAATCTAATATAAAATTGGGGTGGTCAACTTTGAAAAATATGGCCATGGACTAACGGATAAAAGTGTCATCATGCTCATCATATTGGACACACTACTGCGACCACCAACCCGCTTCCCCAGTATGGCGATTATACATATAAATTATAGGTGGTAGGACCTCGTGCAGGGTCCGCCCGAATAACTACCACCGTCTTACCCGTTAACCTGCCGCTAAATAGCAGTGTTTGCACTGCTGTGTTTCAGTTTGGGGGTAAGATAGCCGGTGTAATTACTGGCATAGAGGCAATCCATCTAAGTCCTCAGGGTAGGCAGCGCATAGGCGATTTTTTGATCACTATGTCCATGGGCCTCAATTCCTGCTTTCCATCAGGTGGGCTGAGAGCTCAGTTGTCTACCTTCATCACATAATAAAGAGGCCGATGTCCAGCAGTGGCCTGAAATAGGCTGATGATATGAACTAACAAACTACTCACCGCGAGTCTATGCTTCCTCGGCGCGACGTCGGCCGGCGCGGCCAAAGCTCGCAGTCGTGCTGCCCACGCCCACATCTCACGAACACTCCTGAAACGAATAAACAAAATTAAAGAATTATAAAGTATGATTGCCTTTTTTATTGAGTTTCAAGGGCCACTGATACATAACTACATAGAAGATAGACGTTGGGAGGCAGCGTCATCATAGTGGACGCTTGCTCAGCGTGGCGATTATGGATATTTCCTCCTAATGGTCCTAATATTACCTAACACCCTGCAGTGAACTGCGATAGGGTGATGGTGCATTGCACGAAAGTCTACTTTGTCGGGAACGTGACGCCTATGACAGCTACTTTAGAAATATATGGAAAGTGCGAGAATTCTCTATAAATACAAAACTTAGCTACAAGTCAACAAAGTAAGAAAATCGTTTCCTAAAATGCGTGTATCATAAGTCATTAATAACGATTTAAAAAGAAACGGTTTTCTCTTAAGATTAATTTAAAAAATGCCAATTAGCAAATAACTACGTAACACCGAATTCAATAATACGGTTTTCTATTACCGAAGATACGCGTCAATATTCGGAACTTCCCGCTGACGAAGTAACTCGCGAAAGAGTAACTGACGCAACGTGGAAAACTGGCTACATTTCATCGTTAGGGTTCGGCCGTCAAAATGGGAATTTAAACCATACTTTTGTAAAGGTTCCCCGTTGGTATGTTACAGCCATTTTGTTCAGTCGCGACTGAACAAAATCGTCGTCCAACTAGTCGGGCATTTCTCAAACTCATCTCATTCATCTGGTCACGTTTTTTCGGAAGTGGCTGAATGATTTGAGGTTGGTCTTGGTTGTCTTATAGAGAAACGGGTGCTGTATCTGACGACCAAAAATGGTACCAAAAGATGGAGCCACTTCTAAAAAAACGTGACCAGATGAATGAGATGTCCGTTTACGCTCTGAGAAATGCCCAGTTGTGGTCGTTTTTTATAAGCAATCCCGGGCGTACTGCAAAATGGTTACACAAAATGTTACTTCGTAAAGGTACATGCAGACCAAAAGAGCATTCGCTGTTCTATCCCCCACTATACGAAATTAACGAATCACGTTTCGTGTAACGATCGAATTTCGCAGAGTAGGGGGATAAAACAGCGAATGCTCTTTTGGTTTGCATGCACCTTTACACGAAAATTATAATGTAATTTTTTTTATGTTTCATTTTTATTGTTTAATTTTTTTACAATCAAAATCCAAATAAATACCCTCGCCGAGATTTGAACCTGGAACCTCCTCGTATGCATCAGAGTTAATACCAACTCAGCTACGGAAGCTTTTAATAGAGTTCCTACTACATAAACAAATAAATAAATAAATATCTTTGGATATCTTACACAAATCGACCTAGTCCCACGGTAACCTCAATTAAGGCTTGTGATGTGGATACCACGCGTCGATATATATAATATATATACATATAGATACTTAAATACATAGACAGCCATGACCAAGAAATAAATATTTGTGATAAATGAATACAGAAATAATGTACTCGCCAGGATTCGAACCCGGAACCTCCAGCTTTGTAGGCAGGGTCACTACCAACTAGGCTACGGAGGCCGACAAATATTACGGGTAACTGTACACATTAAAATCGTACCAGTATAGTACAGTTGACATCAGATATATCAGAGCGGCCAGGTTGGTCACAAATATCTGAACAGGATGCTTAGTCTTAATCGTCAATCGTAAACGATAGGCAGCTAACTGCCTTTGTCGCACTAATATGAAAGCGTGACATGCACTAATATGGAAACTACGTAACGCTACTAAGCGTAAGCGATTGGCAACTTGGCTAAGCATCCTGACCTCTATTGTAATGGAGTTAGGGTCCATTTTGAGCACCGTGGTCGCTCCTATACATCTGGGCCTTATTTCGCCATGATGTCAGGCGCGACAATTGTTAAATATTACTGACGTGACAGGCCTCCGTAGGCTACGGCTACCGCTTGCCGTTGGACGGTCCCATGTGCGCGTTTGCTGCTAGCATAAAACTATTACTAATTAAGTACGTTAATTATTACATCGTTAGCAAATATATTTTTACTTTACAAAAGCCGTGACAGATGTCACAAGGCTTAGAACAATTTTCGTTATTTCTTGACTTGAAGTTCGGCCCGTGTCAGAATTTCGCTACAATTATCATATTTTTTGTGACACTTCTAAGTTTGCTTTGCTAAAAATTTGGTATTTTTGTTGATTTCTAAGCAATACTTTTATACTTTCTTGCAATACATTTTATATTGGAGGCAAACAAATACACGGCTCATCCGATGGGCCATGCAAGATTGTAATAAAAGTGACCAATTTCTCTAATCATGCTTTACTGTTCTTATGTCATCATGCTGAGTGAAGACTTTTTAGCGCAATTCACTGTTCATGCACGTTCACGAGTTTTGAATGTTAATGTGTCAAAGAAAATTTTAGTTTTGTGCTAGTAAACATTTCTTATTTTTATTCTTATGTTTAGATATCAAAATAATACTTATCCTGATACAGTGTAATACACACACACACACACACACACACACTTGGATCATAAGGAACTAATAAGACGGCCAAATGGTCACTTTCATTAAAATGAACCCGATGGTAAATCGTAACCGTAGCCTATGGACGTTAGCAAAAGAAGAAACTACGCGCGGATCCAGGTCTTCGTTCATTGACCTATGATATGACAGTATTTTATGCTTAAAACAGCACCTAAGCATACCTAAAGGCCCGGCCACGACATTGGTCTAAGGCGACCGGCGGCGAGCGAATAAGTTGGAGCGGGATGCCGATATGGGTACTTCCTATCGCATTTATGGTTTTCCGCTAAGCCGGTCGCGTTCGACCAATGTGGCCGGGCCATAAGTCCAGTGTCAGGGAACCTGCTATGCTATTCTCTTATTCACACATTCGACGCTGCGTTCGTCAACGAGCTCGACGTCCAGACAGCCTTGTCTAAAATCCTAGCTGTTTTATTTGACATGAGGAATCGAGGCTGTGAGCGAGGTTGTGGGCGAGTTCGTCGCTGTTTTTCGTTAGAGAATACGAAGTTCGTACATTAAACGTCAAACTCTCGACGCAGTGTAGGTAGTTACAGCTCCCGTCGCCGACCACCAGTGTCGTTTAAAGTACATTAGTGAATACTATTTTTAGGCTCGACGCTGCCGCAGCGCTGACACAGCGCTGACAGCAAGGCGGTTTCCTTAGTGAATAACACTGCTGGGAGAAGCAGTATTTTTTACAATTGTCGCACCTGTCAGCATGGTGAAAGAGGGGCCTGATGGTAAATGTAAGTACATGTACCTTTAAAATAGGGAGTGCCGCCATTACGCGATGAGTGACATAGTAGTAGTAGGTAAATTAATTAACCTTTTATTAATGAACTTGGTCGTGAACTTGTCAGAAACCCTGTCAGTAAATCATTGGCAGCGTGGGACGTGAATGCGTGGGCCGTGGGTTCGAAACCCGGTGAGGGTTTCTCACAAATACTAACTTTGTCTCCGCAACTTCGTCTGTCAGCCTCCGTAGCCTAGTTGGTAGTGACACCTACGATGCTGGAAGTTCCCGGTTGAAAACCCGCGGCGAAGGCCTTATTTGTGTATCTTATTTATCACAAATATTTGTTACTTGATCGTGGCCGTCTATGCATCTAAGTATCTATATGTATCTATTTATTATCTCCTCGCTTGGTAATTAGGTCGATTATTTAAGATGTCCCAAGATATTTTCTATAAGACAATTTTCGCGAGAATCAAAATTTCACAGATAAAATACAATAGTACATTGTGCATCAAGGGAGGTAAGTACCGTATTACTAAAGGGAGTGTTAGATGCCCGACGCCGTAGTCGGAGAGCTTTTAATGACTCGAATTAGTATTTCGCTTACCGACCGTGTTTTTCATCAGATCATCACACTTGCGAGCAAAAAAAATATTTTAAGACAAAATATTATTCAATGACGATGACGTAGGTACTAACATTTCTATTACTCCCTAGGGAATTTCAATTTTCTATTACTCCCGTGATGCATGCAAGCAATGGCGAGCTTCGAAAGCAAGTGAGATGAAATAGTACCTACATTACGATTCAAGTGCGAAACGAAGTTCGAAACGAGTGGCAATAAATCGACACGAGTTACGAATTTCCCTTTCGCACGTGTATCATATGTACAACGTTTTTCAGTACAGATAGCCCTCCGAAGTTATGACCTGACAAAAAATTAAGTTCTTCTCGCACTAAAAAAGCACCATAAAAGTACTGACAATTTTTTTTTAATAAAGTGTCCTTAATTACTGAAGTGGCAATGGGCAGGCCACATCGCACGCAGAGCAGATGGCCGATGGGGTCGAAAAGTGGTCGAGTGGAGACCACGGCTAGGCAAACGCAGCGTAGGACGTCCACCCACAAGATGGACAGACGACCTTATGAAGGTCGCCGGGACACGCTGGATGCAGGTCGCATCTAACCGGTACATGTGGAGGTCCAGAGGGGAGGCCTATGTTCAGCAGTGGACGTCGTATGGGTGAGATGATGATGATGATGATGATGATCCTTAATTATAATATAGGTATTGACAAGCTAAAATATGAGTGTTAGGTATAAAAACAGTGTGTAGGAGGCCTTTCGCGTAATTGCTTCATTTAGGGCTTCTTTCACTATTAAACGGGGCTCCGACACACGACAGCTTGGATGTGGCATCTCGGCTGACAGCCTCCATTTTTATTTACGTAAAGTCGGATTACATTAGCACTAGGGAGTAATGTTTGACCACCCCAAAAAAAGCTTGACATCGTTTAGTGAAAATGTTAGATGCCATTTTTATATTTATTTAAGTCAATCAAAGCCATTTTTTTGTGTGGGCAATATTAAGCCCCCTTGGGCTAATATAACCCAACATTACTGGTAATTGGATAACCGTACCGTAGGTAATATAAGTGAAAAACAATCAGATTTTTAAAATGTTTACAGGATAAGTGGAATCCAATTAAGAATCCAAAAAAAAGTAAACACAGTAACGCAAGTAACGCTGACTAAGGCACTGGTCTCACCGCGAGCTACTAAGCTATGAACTACGGACTATAAATACGAACAAAAGATATGCACTCCCGTGTAAATAAAAGAGACACGGCGATACTCACCCAGCTATCAGCTATCACCGCCGGGCGAGTATCGTCATGTCTCTTTTTTGCCTTTGACACACATCGTTAAACACGTTCGTAGATATATTTTTACGTTAAAACTAATAAGTATCAATAAAAATTAAAAATCGTAAGTATACGATAAGCGATAAGCAATAAATACTTGTATGAGAACGACAGAATCGTACGAAAAG
>JALPQI010027647.1:0-11855 GCA_025490895.1 Thaumatotibia leucotreta
ATTTAAAAAAAATGCTAAGAATTTTCTGTAAAAAAAAGTCATTCATAACATTCATCGTTAATTTTTCTGACACGACGCTGACTCACCGCTTCTAATCTACAGATCTTAACTCTAAACTTAAAGTATCGATATTAATCACGCACTACTCATTAGTAGAATTCGGCCATTCATCAGACGAAACATACTTCACCTCTGTCGTGGCGATAAGGAATTTCTCCATTTACATTAATTTTCTTCAGCGGGTGGTATTTTAAACTAAGAAAATATTTTAGTTTCGAATTATTCAACTGTTTTTGTCGACTAAAATACTGGTGTTTTCATTGGACTAAATATTGCTTGATGAGTGTTTAGCTGTTGTGATTGGTTGGGCTAATGATGTTATTGATAATAGTGATTTATTATGATGAGCTAGTATTATGTTATCAACTGAGTATTTTTAACTTATGTGGAAAGTACTTTTAAAAAATGTGAACTACGAGTATTAAAACAAATGTCTCACTTTGTCACTAAGGGCGTTTATACCTACATTTAATTAGGATAAAGCTGCCAAAGCTGCCTCTGCTGCGACTATGGGACGTTTTTAATAAAACGTTTACAAATGTTTGTAAAAAAGTTATTGTTTATTGTCGATATTAAAAAAAGCTGCCAACTCCGTATTTGCATTATACATACTTATATTAATTTATATGCGTAAAGTACCTACATATACAGCATTTTGACAATTTTGTAGACATTATACTACCTACCAGACCCCGGAATTCTGGTAGCATTTTTGAGCTGTCATAGGGACTTCTCGTTTATCGACTACCGATTATACATATCTATATCGATATATGCAGAATACAATGTAAAATAATTATGATTACAAATAGAAGTAAACAACAGACGGTCTTATCACTAATGAGCTCTCTTTTAGATTACCTTTGGATACCAACTTTTAGGAAATTGTAAATAGAAATGAAAATAATAATATTTTATATTTGTGGATTTCTTATGGCTAACTATTTATCATTTTTCGCATAAAATTAAATAATAAATAAATAAATTGCTACGAGAATTGCTTTTTAACATTTTCAGCCACTCAAAAGTTATCTACACGAGATCGATCATGAGCGATAAGACCGCCTATTGTTAACTTCTACTAGTAATCATAATGATTTTACATTGTATTCTGTATTTATCGATATACATAATGTATAATCGGTAGTCGATAAACGAGAAGTCCCTATGACAGCTCAAAAATTCTACCAGAATTCCGGGGTCTGCTACCTACTTATAAAGCGATTTAAACTTCAGACTGCAGTATTAATGTACCTCTCTTGTTTGTCTGGGAATGCAATTTCTGCCTCTCTCGCACTCGCCAGACTATGGTTTAGCACAATGACTAGACAACCATTTCATTCATCATTTCAATCATGACATTCATACTCAGCCTATAAATGTTAAATAACTAATATTAGTTAAAAGGTATCGTTTTTCTCCATATAAATAGACAAGTACGTAAATTGTGAAGTATCGTCAATTAAAAATATAAATGATAGGTAGGAACCTCATATAAAAAAGAAACTAATAAATACGTACTGGACTGGAATTACTTAGGTATCTTTGATTTGAAAACGAACGATTTACTTGCGCTGTCTGAAGTTGGCCTTTTACTTACCAGTACAATACGGTCGCATCTAGTAGGTATTAGCGGTACCAATTAAGTTCCAAAATTATATGTACGTTGCCTATAATGTTGAGGTAATAAGAGTGTGAAAACACTTTTTAACGCTTCATTTTCATTTGTATCAAATATCATCAGATAAGGCTGATCGCCCAGCGTGAACTTCACAAAACGTACATCGGACATCTGTCTCCGTCAAACCAAAGGCGGTTTTATTGTAGCGGCAGAGACGGTCGTGCAAAATTTACGACTTACTAAGTTTGCTGTAGACCCCCTTATTCATAAACGTCTTGTTTGTCCCTTTCACTCTTGTGGACATATTGATAAGACCGAAGGACATAAACAATACTTGGCGGCTTGCTAAGTTAGCAGACGTTTATGAATAAGGGGGCTACTGTATACCCATAACAAATCGTTTGTTTCGATCTATGTATCTGCACTATAAATGCAGAACACTCGACTACTTACAATTTACAAAAGAGTCGTGACACCTTAAGACACGTTTAAGCCGTAACAGTACAACCGTATTTAACAGAAGAACGTGTTAATGACGTCAGAAACCTCTTTGCACTTACTGCGTTTTGCATCACAGAAAACATTTTCTATATTTATTGACTGTTTGTTAAAGCTTCCAATGGTCTCCTTGGTCTCAGCTGGTGGTCTTGATTTGCGGTATATCCACTCCGTATAATGCATTGGTCAGAGGCAATTGGCAGTTTAGAGCTTGAGACAAATACTTCTTTGTCCAAATATTACTTATAATGAGATTTGCTCTGTTGTTGAAGTATGTGAAGTCTAATATTATTTATCGACGATTAGGTCGCTCTACTGGGAGTACTATGATATCGTATTTAGACATCAAAAAATATGTATACACAAAAATAATCGTACATGGAAAATAGATTTTCACAAGATTCTCCGTACATCACGCCAATAATGTGAAGGTATAAAACACCAAGTACTAGTAATAAATGAAAATCCGCCCTGTGCCAACTAGAGAGCGACGTATGATTATAATAACTACTAATTCAATAGTGGAGCCTATTAACTAAATTTGTATTCTGCCTTCTATTAAAATAGATGATGCCCTGATCATACGACGCGAAGGCTCTGGTCCAGTGTATTTTTTTTTTGCTATATGAATTTTAAAACCTAATAAGTTTATTGTTTCCAATAAACTAATTAAAACCAAATCATTGCGGCATGGCAAGTTCAACGTACAAATGTAACCGCAGTTCAATTACATACAGCCAGGTGCATTAGCAGTGGTATTTATTATTGTAATTATGCGTGGACCAATTCAATAATACTTACACACAGTTACCACAATCCGCAATAGTTGTGAGAATTGTGAGTGTGAACATTAGGGTGGAGCGAATTTGATCAAAAAACATTTTTTTTCCAAATTTTAATTCTCCTGTGTCATCAATAGTTGACCGTATACGAAAGCTTCATTCAGACCAAAAATCAAGAATCTACGACTTTATTTTAAGGTGGCGCACCACGAGGGTAGTTTGCAAAAAAGATAAAATTTTGCCTCTAAGGTGTAACCGCAAGTTAATGTTTTATTGTATCTAAATGTCATAAAACTTACATTTCTGTACAGTATAGTGTATTATACTGGTTGTACTAGCGCTACATAAAAAATAAAACTCGTCAATAAGTGTTAAAGGCAAGTGTAAAAAGGTTGAATTGTTGTTAATTTTAAATTTTGACACTTGCGGTGCCCTTTGTTTGACGATCCAAAAAAACGAAATTGTACTATGTTACTAACGTAATGTGATATAATAAAATATTATTTGTGGCTAATAAATGAGCATCTGGAACTGAATAGTGGTAAATACCCTGCTGTAAAAGACTTGTGTGAAATGATCGCCACCGACATTGAAAACATTTGAAACAAAGCATAATTCCCATAATAAGCTACCAACAAATCATTGCAAGGTGATTTTATTATTATGTTTATTGTAATAATTACAAAACTGCGAAGAAATTACGCAAACAAACAAAAAAACAGATGTTTTACGATGACTCTCAATCAAAATTATTTAATATCGTAAACATGAGCCTATTCATATCTTTAGCATGATTAAAGGTTGTTTGTAGTTGCTTGAATACCTAAAAACAATTATCATAAAAACTATATTCTTTGCGCACCCGGAATAATTACTTTTAGCTATGTTGCACTATGATGAACCATAATTAAGAGAACTGGCGCCGTAGAAGGTGTTAAAAACAACAAAAGAGTGTGAAGGAAAGCGTGAGGGAATGTTTTAGCTACCAAATGTTAGAACAGAGGCATTCAATTATTATAATTTCATTAATTGGTCAAAAGAAATAAAATAGAACCTCCAGTGAACATGAAATACAGTGACGCAGAGATTTCAGAAGTGATATACTCAGGAGATAAATTATTTCAGATTGAAAACCATCCTTGTCGCACTCAGGCAGTGGAATGGTGCATCAAGCTCGTAACTGAGGCTTCGGCATCTGTTTGTGTACCAGAAGCAAGAGATGGGTCCATTCATTGTAAAATAGAGACCAGGCAAGACATATCAATATTTGATACTAAGTCCCAGTATTTCAAAGAGAATGAAGAGTCGATTGCTTCGGATTTCGAAGGTTTAGCATCACACCTGATAATTTTTTTTAAAGCTAGAATTATTATGGCGACGTCAAAGATATCATTACGGTTTAGGTGCCTAACATTAATATGCCCAACCTAAACAAGGTACACGACTTTATTGCCTTGACATTAAGGTCGTTGAAATATATTTTTGTAATAATTCTATTAAAACTGCTCTTCTTAGGATATGCAGGCACTAGCAGTCCTCAACTAAGACGATTGACATATATTTAGCACAACGTTAGAAAAAGAGCTGATGGCATACCAACCACAATCGACGTTTTGCCTCTCGGTCACACTTTCGTACGATTAACAAGTATGATGATAGAGAGGCAACATGTCAATCGTGATTCGCGGGTAAGCTCCTCAAAAGATGGAGTGATGACCTGGTGAAGGTCGAAGGAGTCCGCTGGATGCGGGTGATACAGGACCGGTTATTGTGGCAATATTTGGAGGAGGCCCATGTCCAACAGTGGACGTCTTTACAACGACTGATATGAAGATGATGAATATACGGAAACATATACCGCTCATCTACATAGGTATAGTTCCTATCGGTCCATAAACATACAACAGCTTTAACCGTGTGACTTTTCAAGCATAGACAAAAAAACACCTTTGTTTATCGGTCGTGACGGCCGAAGCGTGATTGATACTGCGCCGAAAAAGGCCTCTAACGAAGCGTGTGCGCCTGCTCATGCACTCATTACGGGAACACGACCTGAATTACGAAACAACGATAGTGGTGTTAATTGAAGAAACTTTGGTACTCTTGGTTGGAATTTAGTTTGGGCTTTGGAAGATGTTCTAGTTTTTCAAGAGGTGCGTTTTAGAATGAGTTCGTTAGTTACAATAACAGCCTATTCAGAACGATAACATTTGGTTACTGCGTCGAATTTTTACTCTTTGCAATTTACATGTATATTGTCTGCATTATCGTACCTACCTAAGTATTATATTGAGCTCAATCTTTATGTATTACGTGGTCTTCAAGTTTCTCTATTAAATGTTACGCGTTTACAATATGGTAATAGGCTCTTTAATGGTGTTTAAGTAGCGATTTAATCTGAGAATACGTGATTACTTTCACAACTTAATGTACAATCAAGCTGGTATCGGTCACCTTAGGCGGTTGCATAAAGAAGCTGATATGATTAAGGGCCGTTCCAACCTGTTGGGTTCTTTATACAGGTACTTTTACTCCCAATAACTGTAGCTATCACATTTTATCCAAGTTTCTCCTTGTCATCATCGTCAGATTTATTTTCTCCGACTTCTCCAATATTAATAACTCGCCGCTTATTCAATTTAAATTCAAACTTGTCAAGACCAAAAATCATTTCGAAAGTGTGCTTAAATCAATCAAATGCAAGCCCTTTATTTTGAATCAGAGTCAGCATTAATTAAAAATCTGTGATAACGCCCCGTTAGAATCAGAGGCGAGAAGCGTTCAGACCTGTTGGTAATCAAAAGTTAAAACCAATTTAAATTGACGTCCCGGTTGCACAATCAAACGATTCTTGAACTTTTTCTCATTTTTAAACAAATGTTTATAAGAAGTTTTTAATTACATTATACAGTCAATCAATATTTGTTATTTGAGTTTTTTGTACGAAAGTTCGACTTAACTTTTAAGCAGTCTGAAGGAGTTGTCTATTTTGCCAGCTATATAACATCCGATTAGTAAGATATTAAATATCCTACACGTTTCCAAATAAACTTTCATTGTATTTATAATCCGCGTCAGTGATTCGGCATTTAGCACCTCTATTTATAATTTTATTGTAAACTCACGGCTTTCATATTTATTTATGACTATATAGGTTTAGCCACAACGATCTAAATATTTAAATGATTTAACAGTTCATCAAACAGTCTGTCGCAATGTTAATTTCAAATGAATTGTAATACTATAGGTCAAAAGGACAACCATAAAGCGTGATTAATGTTAAATCAAACCAAATCTATCCCCAGGATACATTATAAAGAATAATTGAACAGAAGCTAGTATCAGTGTCAGATTAGTGAAAAGTTTCTAGGCGAAGACAGTCTGCATGGTTTTTCCTTGTGTATCTTTATTTTTATACATAGACCTCAGACCTCGTAGAATCTTTTTTTTTTTTTTTATGTTGGCACAACAAAGTGGCTCCACTCCACCTGATCGTAAGTGAAAAGTAGAGCCCAAATCGCGGCGGCAACGAACAGGAGACAATCAGTAACCTGTTAGTTGCCACCGCCTTGCTGGCCCGCTAGATGCTTCTTCACGCTTCGTTTAAAGTAGGGAATGCAATACCCGGCCATTTTTGGTACCCGGGTATTATCCGACTTTGCGTTTTAATACCCGGGTACCCGGGTAGTACCCGGTCCTCAATCAAAATAGCATAAAGTATTGATTTGTATGTTTTGAAAGGTAATTATTAATGAAATGCTCTGTTGATTAACAGAATTTACATTTATTTGTGAAAATAATAATTGCAAACACGAATTTAACAAATTTCACAACTTGTATATAAAAAATCTCAGTAAATAACAATGTTAAATAAAAAAGATCAGTCCGTAATAGACATGTGCGCCGCGCCGCCGCCGCCGATGATTTTTCCACGCCGCTGCCGCCGATGATTTTCACCGGCGTGAAATCGGCGTGTCAAAAGTGTTATTTTCCTCTCAAGTCAAATAATTGAATATCCCTAGTGAAATAAATCGCCCTGGGTGGTAAATTGTAAGCCTTTTATTGGAAAGAACTAAAACAGGTTAACCACAAGGTGCCAGGCGACGACGGAATCAGAGAGCTTCTGAGAGCGGGTGGACCGATGGTATTTAAAGTCCTCTAGAAGCTCGTTAATTTGTTCGAGGGCAAAACGCCTAAAGCATGAAAGTCATGGAAAAGAGGCGATCTGGTGCTGTTCTACAAAAAAGGTGATAACAGCCTTTTGAAGAAGGTTAGTCATGATTATAAACTGTTTTCAATCATCACGAACCGTTTAGAACGCATACTTGATGACTTCTAGCCTCCCGAATATAATGGATTACGAAAGGGACCATATATAGTATCTATAGAGCCATAGACGGAGATATGGATGTGTCCTTACGCTGCGGCAAAGCATACAAAAGATAGAAGAGTATAATTTGCCACTAAGTGTTTGTGGACGATGAAAAGGCCTTCAATTCGATGGAGATGTGGGCGCTGCTTGGGTCATTAGTGATGACTATCGGTATGTCGACGTAGAATCAATGTTGGTTACCAGTGATGACCACGGTGCTGAAACGTGGGTCTCTCACTCTCGGATACAACTCAAAACTCAAAGTCCCTCGTTCAGAGTTTCTCTGCGTAATCGAATCTATAATTAGGAGACCTGGAGACGCACTAAAGTAACCGACATAGCCATCTAGATTACGCTGAAATAGCAATAGGCAGGCCACATTGGCCACAGGAGAGCAGGAGCCGATGGGGTCGAAAAGTGCTCGTAAGCAGACAGTTTTGCAGCGTAGGATTTCCACCCACAAGATGTACATGCAATGCGACGGTATGAAGGTTGCAGGGCCCGAATCTGGATGCAACAGGGGAGACTGATGTTCAACATTGAACGTCTTATGACGTCTTATGATGATGATGATGTCAACTCACGTTTGAAACATTGAAATAGGTGCAAATGCAAATTATTAACAAACGAATGCCACAGCCAGGGTGAGGAGTAAAGGGCGTAGAACTAGTAACATATGCATTGTCGTTGTTGTTTATCTTCTTATCGCTACCTACCTGAGCGGCGGGCAGCGGCGAAAACAAAAGGGTTGAAATGAAATGTCTCACCCGTTCGATATGCATTTAAAAATATAAAGTTCGCGATTTAAGTGTAAAATAAGTGAGGGCTAGATGATAATAGAAATAGTTATAAGTGCCATAACGCTTTATCTCTTATGTTAGGGTTTCGGTCGTAACATTATTTTTCAAATTTTACTTAACTTTTACATTTTCCAATATATTTTTTTAATTCGTGTAAAACCCGGGTAGGCGATGAAAACCCGGGTTTTACCCGACCCCAAATATTGTCGGGTACCCGGGTACCCGGGTTTTCGGGTACCCGGGTTGCATTCCCTAGTTTAAAGGGTCCCAACTTATAGTAGAATATGGGCTAAAAAAGAAAGGCACTTGGCACGCCGATACATTTTACGTGCCTACACATTCCGAACATATTATAAGAAATACTAACAAGTGAATGACTGCCTTATCGACCGTGTCATATCTAGTAAGGTACGAGTATATGTACGAGTAGGTACAGTCAACTGAGTTATTGCCCTTTAGGATACGGGTTTCATCACCACAAAATATCATTATTCCGGTCCGAGTTGAGTTGTTACATATTGCATGCAAGGTGAGACTCGCAATTAAAATGGTTATTAGATAATTACATACTTAATTATTTAAATTGTTGTATTTCTGGCGTATTTAAAATATGACACTAATAATAAAATGAACTAATAAATATATTCATAACTAATAGGTAACTAATAAATTCATAATTGCAATGCAATTTTTGGATCAAAATATTCTACTGAATATAGTGATTGGCAATACAATTTTAAAATAGATAGAAGTTCTAAATTAATACCATTAAAACTAGAGGAAAATCCAAAAAGGAAACAACCCCATTTAAACGGAAATAGAAATAAGCCGAACGGAAGTAAAACTAATTAAGTTATCCACACTTCGCGTTATTTTCGTCTACAAACAGACGTACAAATGTCAACGGAAAAGTAACATACACTGATGTGCTGATAGCGATTTCTAAGCGAAATGTTCAGGGAAATAACTTCACGTCAATTAAATTGAAGCCCAAGCTTGTAAGGCTTAAGATTCAAATCTTGTAGGCGCGTGACCGCTTTGTAAAGTAGGGTGTACAGTGTACGTACATTATCCAAATATCTACCTTTCGCATGTAAATAGGAGTGAGCTGTGACACCAGGTGCGTAGAAATCGATGCCGCAAGGGAGCGTGTTATTATGACAGTTGCCGTTTATATAGCCGACGTTGATTATAAATTAGAAGCTCTAATTAGAACGCTATTAACTATTTGATACAGTTTCCCTGTGATCATTTGTCATTAGTTGTAGTTTGATTCGGCTTTATAATTAGATATTCATGGGTATAGTGATTCACAGGGTTACACACAGTGTATTCGATTAGCGAAAGAACATGTAATCTATTTTAATTTAAGCATTGCTTTTTAGGAAACATTATTACGAGCTACGAACATTATACAATTTGGAAAAGTCTATTAAATTACTGCGACGTAGGTAATTGGTGATGTAAAGATTGGTACCAATTGTGATGTTATAGATTGAAATAAACATTTAAGTGTTTTTTCTCTTTTGTTTCAGATGCTTCTAGCACGCCGAAGCCAGATGAAACTACAGCCGCGCCTACGCCACCCATTCCTCTACGCCCCGAATACGCCCATCCTGCTGGAGTCGAAGCACTAGATCCTTACAACTCCGAAAAGAATCACCCACCTCCACACCACAGAGACTATTTAGAAGAGGATTACGATGGCGAACCATATAAAGAAGACGACCACGACAAACGTGATGAAGACGAACTACCTAATCTATCCGGCGATCATTTACTACAAAGCTCGAATGATGATCTACCGATGTTTCTACTAGAACCTTCACATTCATTCGTTGTTCGAAATAAACCGGCAACCTTAAGATGTCGGGCTGCTAATGCCCTTCAAGTATACTTTAAGTGCAATGAAGTTCGATCAGTTGCGAGCACGCAATTCGAGTTTGTGGATCCGCAAACTGGGGTCAGAATTGTGGAGGCCGAGTGCAATGTAACAAGGGACCAGTTGGAAGAGTATTTTGGCGATGACCGATTCATATGTACTTGTTATGCGTGGAGTAGCCGCGGGGATATTAAGAGTCAGCCTGCTGTTGTGGAATTGGCATGTAAGTGTTTAATAATTATAATTACTTAGCCTAGTCGATAGTTTCCCTATCTACTAATAAGGGCGTTTAGTTATTTCTGTGGTTATCACAAATTTTATGTTCCTTTCTTAGTGACGATTAGTAAACGATAGCTTTATTTTTTTTTTGAGTCACAGTCACCATAAGTTGAAAATATTGACCGCTGCTTTCATCGCCTGCCTTAGCCCAATTTTAACATAACCCTAAAGATTTTGGTGTTATGTCATTGGTGGCTCGTTTCTACATTTCCTACTTCCCTTAACATTCAAACTGAATAAAAGATTCGGCGATTAATCTCAAATTATAGTCTTATTGATGTGTTTACAACGACAATAAACACGTCGATGCAATCATAATGCAGCTTCTATATCCGGCCATGGCGCAACGTTTCATCAAAACTCATAATTTGAGAGTTTCCGCGACGCTTTTAGAACTAACCCGGTCAGCGTTTGAACCTCGGTTCTCACAAGAAAATAACGGAGTAGAAAACTTTTTAACTTATTATTTTTAGAAGATGCCCCCGTAATTCTTTACATAAAACACACATTTTATTTGCAAACTATGCAAACGGTACGTTGCATAACGATCAGCAATTATGTTGCGTCATAATTTATTTATTATTAATTTATTAACATGAAAATATATAGTGATATAAATAATAATAATAATAAAAATAAAATGCAAAGATGATATAAATGCAAAGTCCCACAAAACAGTTTTCACTGTTTCAATATTAAAGCGTAGTACATGAAGTAGATAGTATAAAAAAAACATCATAGTTTTTATACTGTCTACTTGTAAAAGCACAATACATTGCATAAAAACTAAATTTAATTGATTGCCAATAGATCAATTTAAAATAAACGTCAAAATCTGTTAAAAAGGATAATTCATTTACAAAAGAATAATTAATTCTGTCCTACAATAAAAATATATGCTAGGTTCGTTTCTGATTCACTTGCGAATAACAAATACTTACTATTAATTAAATTACTACTGAAACTACTGTTGGTACGTAGGTACAGGTACTTAGGCTTATGATGTCTGAAGACACCAGCTAATATGATTTTATACTCAAGAATCAGGTGGCAAAGTGTACAGGTAAAATAGGTATATTCATTTTTGATCCGTCATAATCATAACATAAGGTTCTGTAACATGATATGAAGCAGGTACGGATAAGTAAAAAGAATTACATACAACCTAAGCTTTTGATACAAGTTATACGATAAGCACGTACTTAGCTCCTATTCATTATCGCTGAATAAGCACCATTTGTACTTTGACACCTGTTATTGCCTACATACCTTTCAAAATTCTGAGAACTTTAACACAAGCACTTCTATACAGTATGTAAATAACCGATCTTGTAGAACTATGTCCGCCTTCATATTTAGGAGATTAAAATCGAAAAAACATAAAAAAAAAACGTCGCGATCAATGTACCTACTCAACTTAGTCATGACAAGAAGCTAGAAGCATAAATCTAGAAGGTTTTCGTTTCGATTCAGTTATAAATCAGTAGTTATCCTCTCAAAAATGCTAATGCTCAATAAGTCACAGCTCGTAGCTAATAATTCAAGTGAACCCATTAGTTCC
>JALPQI010027648.1:0-18740 GCA_025490895.1 Thaumatotibia leucotreta
GATTTTAGAATGGTCTCGGAAATCGTATTCCACTTATGCGAATTCGTCGGAAACGAGTATAATGATGAAAATTACAAAAAAAAAGTTCCCGCCATCTTGGATCTTAGAATGGAACCAAAAAAGATATTCCACGTATGCGAATTAGTCAGAAACGAGTATAATGATGAAAATCGCAAAAAAAAGTTCCCGCCATCTTGAATCTTAGAATGGACCCGAAAATCGTATTCCACGCATGCGAATTAGTCGGAAACGAGTATAATGATGAAAATTGCAAAAAGGTCCCGCCATCTTGGATTTTAGAATGGACTCGGAAATCGTATTCCATGTATGCGAATTAGTCTGAAACGAGTATAATGATGAAAATTGCAAAAAAAAGTTCCCGCCATCTTGGATTTTAGAATGGACCCGGAAATCGTATTCCACGTATGCGAATTAGTCGGAAACGAGTATAATGATGAAAATTGCAAAAAAAAAGTTCCCGCCATCTTGGATTTTAGAATGGACCCGGAAATAGTGTTGGTAAAGACTTGAGTTCTTTAAGTCTTAATGCAGGAACTCGACTCATATTTACGGGACTCGCAGCTTAAAAAACTTCTGAGTCTTTTGAGTCGCGAGTCGAGTCTTTTTTCTAGTCTAAATCGAGTCCTGTAGTCACAACTCAAGTTTCAGAAAAGACTTAAGCCATAGCATATTGTAAAGTCATTGTAAATAAGACTCGAGTCCTTTAAGGACGACTCACTCATGAAGTTTATATACAAAATGAAAGATGAAAATGACACAATGCTGTCATGTTTCAGAAAAGGTTTGATGGCTCGAAGTCGAAAGAAGTAGTAGGTAGGTACTGTCATCTTTTATAAACTTCAAAAGTGAGTGATTAAATCTAAACTAAATTTGCTTATTCAGATAATACCAGGGCTTGTAAAACCGGTTTTAATAAATACCTGTATAAAAATGGACAGGCTATTACCGCTAATAAAAGAATACCTGTATTGTGATTAAAGGTATTGTTGTCATACCACTTTTGTCTGGTATGAATGGACATGGCAGTTCATCCTTAGCTTCAATATTTCTCGTATAACGCCATTACACCACCACCACAGATGGATCACCATTACAGATGGATAAAGCCATAACATTTTTGAAATCTACGTGGCAAAGACTTCAACGTTTCCAGGATAGTTCTAACAACCATACAGTATGGTTTTTATGTTATGCCGAAGTACCTATGGTTCATACTTCGGCTGCAGTCACAATGCCTTACGAAAATAATTCCACAAATAATGTCGATAACGTCATAGAAAGCATGTTATGTCTTGCCGAAGAACGAATAAACAATAATTTGGAGTATAAAATCCATGATTACAACTTACAACATTAACATAGGACAGATTTTAAGAGATTACATAAGATTTCCCCATGCTAAGCCAAAAACAGGAGTATTGGATTTTTGGAAATGTAATAAATTGACTCATCCTTAACTCCAGCAACGCAGGTGAGCTTCGAAAGAATGTTTTCTTCACTATTGTCATAAGGAACAATAAAATGTAAATGTTCAATTTAAGTGAGATACAAAAGTCACTCGAAATGTAATTTTAAGTAATGTAAATAACAGTTTCAATAAATTATCTATATACCTACTGACCTATGTTTTTATTGGTTTATTTTCGTTCGTTCGTTATAAAATATAAACCATTATTTTATGACTTTTTATGGGTTATAAAAATAATTTGTATTAGCTGTAAATCTACCAAATCCATGGTCCAATGTCCAGCGTCACGTTTTATAAAGTAACAATGTACAATTTTGCTGTTTGCCTCTCTTTCTAGTCAATACTGCGTGCGTTAGAGAGGCAAACAGCGAAATTGTAAAATGCAACTTTATAAAATGCGACCCAGGTCAAAGGCCGAAATCAATGCAACACTTTTAGTCTCCTTATTTCAGTTATGATGACGGTTAACCAAACTATTGGGGAATAAAACTACTCAAAGGTACGGGTAAGGATTTATTTACCTGAGTTAAAAAAATACATTATTTTAATGACAAATTGAAATGAAATTTTATACGTAGCACTTCTTCATCTTATAAATAAATAGCAATATTTTTTCTTTTAACTAGTAAGCATAATTGCACACCGTTTTCATGCATTTTTGCCAAAATTCCACAAGGCTAGGTTCAGGAGTATTTAACAGTAGTTTGCGGAGGTTTGATTCCTCTATAGTTTTGCAAACCGTGCATTTTCCAATGTTATCTGGAGACAATAAAAATACAGGTTATTGTTTCTCTTACCACTTTGTCTATATGATCAAATATGCAAGGGTTCTAAAATACATAGGTAAAGCAAAAAATCTACTTATGAAATACGAACTAACCTTTAATGGCTTGACAATGGCTTCCTAGGATAGCCGAAACATGTCGCGAGTAGTGACTAAATATACGTGAGTGTGATCCATTATTTAATAATAATACGAACCTTTAATCATCACCGTCGATAGATATTTTGCCCATGTGTAAATAATTTCATCCCAACAAAGATCTATTTTAGAAGATTCAATTTTTTTCAACCAATATTGCAATGAAAGTTCACGTACATTCATTTCACATAAACATAGCTTAAATCTCTTGTTGTCTAAAAAAAAATATATTAATTCAGCATGTTTTATGAATGTGCTCATGTCAGTGAATTTGTAATATATATTTTTTATTAGTATAATCAAAGTTTGTGAATAATTAGTCTAATTAGATAAAAATGACGAGAACCATGAGATGATGACCCATGCAATAAAGAGTTCAGATACAGACATACATACTTGTAGAGATACGCATAAAAAAGATACTGTAATTGTTGTTAGACAACTGGTTATAAGGTGGTGAACTAATGATCTAAATCGCAGCTACACTGTACCTTTCAGTTCATTTCTGGCTTTATATATAACTGAATAAAAGCGAAATTCGGTACTAGTTAAAAGCGCCATTGTCACAGCTAGGTGTTATTTTCAATCTCTGTTTTACTTATTCCGCTTAATAGTCTCAAAGAGTCTTACCTTAACACTATTCAAAGATTTCTATGTCGACTATTAAGGGCGGGTTGCACCAAACCGTCTGCTTACGTTAAAGTAATCGCTAAAAAAAATGTATGGAAAATTTGACAGTTCTCTATGGGGTGACAGCTGGTTAACGGTTCGTTAAGTAGGCGTGGTGCAACCTGCCCTTTTACATTTATAAATGACACGTCATGACAGAACGGTACTCTTTCGACGATGATGTCATCATTTAAAATTAGAAAACAAACATGCCTGTTTGGACTGCCGTAATGGTTTTATTGATTAACTATCAAGTAGAGGTAATGCTGTCAATACGGTGTTTGACTGACAGGTCAAATCAGCTTCTTTTTTCGAGCTGTCAAAACGCTCTTTAGGTGTATGAAATACTGGCGTGTGACGTCATAGTAAAATCACCTACTCTCAACAGTTCTTTCCGATTTATAAAATATAAATTGTGTTTAAAAATAATTTCTATCTCCGTTTTTCCAGTCATTTTCAAATGTTTTATTTAGTGCGTAGTGTAAAATAATTTATTTTTCACACCACCTACTCTAAAAAGGCACTTTTCTGTTCAAGGACCAGACAGTTTTATGTTTTTGGGCGTTAGTTGGTGGCATCATGGGCTTGGTATAATGCTGATTTTGTTATTATATGTGTTAATTAGCTTCCATGTAGTTGGTGTGAAAAGTTGTATGTGTAACTCGGGATCAAAATTATTTTCGTCTTGGGCGTTAACGCTTGAATCCTTCATTACGCTCAGGATTCCACTTTAGAATCCCTCCCTACGGTCGGGATTCAATTGTGGAATCCGTCGCTCCATTCAGGATTCAATATACGCCCACGACGGAAATATACCATTTTGATCCCGTGTGACACAATCTACTATTACATACAGGTTTTCATTATACCGCTAATCAGAGTTTTATTGATATATAAATACCGAAATGCAATGATTACCGGTTAGACTTATTGAAAACCGGTACCTAACGATCCCTGGTTAATACTAACGGATAAAGCAGAAAATGGAAATTACACTCTGTAATCTAGATTTGGCCTTTGGGTAGTTTGGGTAGACTTAAGTAATAGAATTAAACACAAAATAATAATTTTTATTTTCTTATTATTGGTCAGAGTAATAAACAGTGCCCAGTAGACCACCTTTGAGCTTTGGCCCGGGTTTTGAACCTTATTTCATAACTTATAATTAACACACATGAACAATACACAATACACATTGTACTAGAAAAAAGATAGCCAAGAGGAGAGGCACATTGATGCCCTAATTGTTGTATTACCTAATCGGTTTCTCCTTTTGGTTATGAGATTGGCGGACTTAGAGAACACTTGTTCGCTAGGCACACTTGATCCTGGAATAGCCAGGTAATCAAAAGCCATTTTTTTCAATTGAGGCATTTCATATTCGTGGCTTTTCCACCAAGCCAGCACATCTGTGTTTTCTGGTTCGAGCGGTAGTGACAAATATTTGTCGAACTCGTCTTGGTTTATATCCTTTTTTCTGTAAATGGACGACAAAAAGCCAGATCCAGACAAATTCGTCTCTATATTTCCTTGTTCATCATTATTTTGTAGCTTATAGTTGTCCTGAAAAATTCGCTTCGTTTCCGTTGTGGTTTCCAAATTCTCATAGTCCTTGAAATAAAAGTCTTTTAATCTTGGATCTAAAACAACAGCAATTTTCGCAACTTTGGAACGCAGTAACAATATATATGAGTGCAACTTATCATTCATTGCGGTTGCACAATCATTGACTAACTCATTGTTCAAATTGTTTAAGATATGCTTTTGAATTTCGTCTACAATGGGAACGACACAGAATATGCTAGGGTATTTCGTCATAGACATCAATAATGTGGCATCGTAGAACGGTTTAAGGAATTTAAGTAGAACGTCTACTTGTTCCCAATGTTCTATTTTGTATTTATGAAATTCGGCTACGTTGTCACATAACTGATCCAAGACGGATCTAACATCAAGGGCCCGCAACAGCATTAAATAGGTCGAATTCCACCTGGTTGATATTTCCCGCAAAAGTGACAACCTTTTCACGTCGTTCAAATCACAATATTCAAAGTACATTTGTTTTTTCTTGGGTGAAAAGTTTATAATATTTACCAGTTTCGAAATATTCTGGACAGTACAATCAAGTTTTTCTAGACCACTTTTAACAACGAGATTTAAAACGTGTGCTAAGCAACGTGTATGCACCACATCTTCATAATCATCATGGAATAACGTCAACATCTGCATCATTTTTACGTTACTTGATTCGTTGTCTGTAGATATCGAGATAATTTTTCCTTTTAAAGAATAATTATCAAAAATTTCTATTATTTTTGATAACAAATGGTCACTTGTGTGAGGATATGGCACTAAATCGAAGTCCAAAATAATGGCGACCAGGCTATTATTCAGCATAAAATGAGCAGTCACTGCAATGTACGGTTTGTTGGTTACCGACGTCCAATAATCCAAGGTTATGGAAATTTTATTTTTCACTTCACGCAAGCGATTTATCAACTGGTACTGTGTATTTTCAAAAAGTGTTTTAATGCTTAAGGTCAAATGATGACGATTAGGTAGTGAATATCCAGGGTTAAGCTCGCTAATAAGTAGTTTAAAGTGTTCTTCCTCAACAATCCTGAAGGAATGGCTCCCGTGCACAATGAAATTGATTAGCAATCGTTCCAGGTGTTTATTTTTCTCATTGCGGCGTTTTCTCTCTTTAACAACAAAATTTGGCTGATGCACATCAGAATGTTTCTTAAGTACTGTGTGCGATGTTTTCAATGAAAACTTTTTATCGCATTGTTTACATTGCATACAATTGTCCACCCGTTGAAAAAAATTTGACTTTATTGAAAGGCCTCTCTTACGTTTCAAGGGATTAACTACAAGAGAAACCCCCGGGATGTCCGCACTATTGTTACTTACAGAACTCATTCTTTCTATTATGTACCTGCATCCAGTCACAAATATGAATTTTATTTCAAAATGAAATTACACTTGACGTAAGTAGCAAGTTTGACAACCGTATTAATTTATTTTTATACGTATTCTATATAAAGAGTCGTGTTAGGACAATGCAACCTCCATAACTAATATAAGTGGGTAGCGTAATCTCAAGTGTTCTTATAAGTCCAGTTGATTTGAGTTCTAGTTCCAATTCCAAAAGCCTAAAGCGTAACAAAACACTCGAGTCGATTAAAGAAGACTCAAGTCTCTATAGAAAACTCGAGTCCTTCTAAGTTAAAAAAAACTAAAGCTTTGATTCAATGACTAGAGTCTGCAAAAATGAGTCGAGTCTTAGAAATGGAGACTCAAAGGACTTGAGTCTTTACCAACACTACCCGGAAATCGTATTCCACGTATGCGAATTAGTCGGAAACAAGTATAATGATGGAAATTGCAAAAAAAAAGTTCCCGCCATCTTGGATTTTAGAATGGACCCGGAAATCGTATTCCACGTATGCGAATTAGTCGGAAACGAGTATAATGATGAAAATTGCAAAATAAAAAGTTCCCGCCATCTTGAATCTTAGAATGGACCCGGAAATCGTATTCCACGTATGCGAATTAGTCGGAAACGAGTATAAAGATGAAAATTTAAAAAAAAGTTCCCGCCATCTTGGATTTTAGAATGGACCAGGAAATCGTATTCCACGTATGCGAATTAGTCAGAAACGAGTATAACCCAACTCTGTCAGGAATAACTAGGTACACTCTTCACGCTTCAAGTTCGTCTGTATACTCATTTTCACCCTGTATAATTATGTGTGTAACACCCTGTATGTATACGTATGTATCTATCGGATCTATGATCACTTTGTATAACTATAAAACGAAACGAAAGAGCTCGTGATTCTGATTAGAAAAAATGTATAAAAGTCCATATATGGAAAATTTTATAAAACGACAACAAAATAAAAACCCGCCCGTTTGCACCTTGTAAAACACTGTTTTTACAAAATCAAAGATTATGCGCAACAAAAAAATAAAAAAACAAAGTTTGAAAAAAAAAGAAATAAAAGAACATTTTCAGCGCGTATAGTTAGGTTTTGAACCTGATACCCCTGCTTCACAGCCGAACGCATGAACCACATTACCAACCTCCCTATATCGTGGTACGGCAAAATATGCTATGTGTTACAAGTGATCATGCGTTTCGTTCGTGGCAAGGTAGTGTATACTGTTTCAGAGCCATCTGTGCCAATGGACGAACAACAAAGGTAGTGTATACACTGTTTCAGAGCCATCTGTATGCCATGCTCACGAACAACCGTGGCGCCGTCTAGTAGTGACGACATTTCAGGTGGATGCATTTTAATGTATGGTGCTGATATATCTACTTAAACTAAATAATCTCTGCTACAACTATGCCAAAATTTGCTTATACACGAGTTATTTCCCCCGACAGGCAACTTTTGGTCTTCGTTAGGTGGGCTATTATTTATCTTAGACTGTAAATAGGGCTTGCAATATTTGTCCAATTTTAGTATTCGAATTTATCCAATAAAACAAATATTGTAAAAAAAGTAACGAATGTTTCCAAGGCGTGTTATTTTAAAATATGTGACGTAAAATAAAAGCTTAATTACCTCAAAACAAAAATACACTATGGTACCTAAGAGGTAGGTACGGTCCACAACTTTCTAGCTGGTCTAGATTCAGTTTAAGGAGTTAAAAATTGTATCTCATATTTGAGCGAATTTTATTATAATTTTTCGCAAAATATTCCGACAAACTTTCAGTAGGTATTCGTTTTATTCGAGTAATAGTAATAACAATAACTATCAAGGGGGGATTTAGGCGACTAATGTCGGCATGGAAAAATGACGGGGTATAAAAATGTCGAAATACTGAATAATGTCAAGAAATAAAAAAGTCGACAATGAAAATTGACAAAGTATAAAAATGACGAGATATAAAAAAGTCGGACTTAAAATTAATGAAAGTATAAAAATGTCGAGATATAAAAAAGGCGGACGTTAAATTTTCAAAGTATAAAAATGTCGGGATATAAAGAAGTCGAACTGACAACGGTGCTAAAAAACAATGTATACATTATGCCGCTACGACTACTTTGGTTATTACGCTACGACTCATTGTGTAATAAAACGAATAAAATTAAAACAAAGATGTCATGTTATTTCGAATTCAACGGCGGATTGAATGGTGCAAGTGTTCGGCCGATGAAAAGAGCAATATGTGATAGCAATAACCTTAAAAATTAAAAATTTAAAAAACCGACTTCAACCCGTTCCTCCAAGATTCCCGATTTGTTTCCATCATTGGTTTCCTCAAATCCTACTTTCTGAATGCAAATTCTTGTAAATGAATGAAAATCACCAAAAGCGCCATACATGTACCTATAACAATTGAAGAGATCCCTCGATTTCTCCAAGATCCCATCATCAGACCGCAACTTGGTGCCAACGGGACCATCTCGGGGTAATACACGTTCGATCACAAAAAGAAATTTTAAAATCGGTTCACTATTCTCGGAGATATCGGGTAACATACATACGTATACAACAAAAAAAAAAATTCAGTCGAATTGAGAACCTCCTCCTTTTTTGAAGTCGGTTAATAAATGCATTTTCAATATGTGCTTCTCGACGAATCTTCGTTCAGTTCGGTACCTACAGAAGGCAATGCTTTTGTCCCGATACAATTTTTACCTGCCACCACAGGCACGGGTGTGCCGTGACCATATAGATGCGGAAAATTGGACGGATGTTATTAATTCCAACACAGCAGTTTCAGATTTTACTACAGAACATACAGTGGATATTGTGCAGATTTATAAAAGTGTTTTGTTATTAATGCAGCTTACTACAGCATCTGCATTAGGATAATTTGTAATAAATAAAACAATTGATTTCCTCGTATTGTTATTTACATGCAGTTAAATCTCCAACTATTTTTAATACATGTACAGTCAAGGTAATAAACATTAACAAATGCGATTTTACGCCGTCTACGAGCATGAGAAGTGAAAATGATATTTCGACATTTTTATTCCTCGACCTTATAATACTTCGTCACTTTTAAATATCGTCATTTTTATTCTTCGACCTTAAAATACTGTGTCATTTTTATAAAGCATTTCACGACATTTTTACATTGTAAAAATGTCGTGAAATATCGTGACAATACTAATATCGTGACAATACATTTTTCCATGCCGACATTAGTCGCCTAAATCCAAGGGGGTGTCGCTCCGCGATTCCATCGAGCGCTACAAGTACATGAAGAGCGCCGCGTCTCCGCGGTCTATTCAGTGATTGGCGCGCGATGTCTCGATCTGCACTTTCTGCACGTTTAAATTTACAACGCTGGCTCGTCACGTATACAAGGTGCCCGTGAGGAAAGGGAAAAAAATTAACAGCATATTCCTGAGACTAAAAGAAGCAAAAAATGTTAAGTGAGTTTTGGTGAAATCTGCCAAAAAAATTTTTTTTTTTAATGTTTTGAATGCCTCAATACGATAGTTTCGTTAATAAAAGGATTTTATTAACGAAACTATCGCGAAAATGCACTTTAAAAGTTTTTTTTTTATTTGCTAGGTAATTAAAGATTTTGTTTGTTCATTTGATGTCTGTCAATTAAGTGTGACAGGACTAAGACAACATGGTAACAAAATCGTTTCCTAAAATGCGTTTATCATAGCGTAACGGGCTAAAACGGTTTTAGGAATAAATAATATTTTCTCTTAGACTCAATCCAGAAAGAATTTGGTCAGAAATCCGCTGTTGATTTTTTTCCCCTTCTTCATGGGCACCGTGTATATCGCTTGCAAAACTTTCGGATTATTCTATACATGTGCATCTCGATTGAGAAAAATATTTATGAATCACGTCACAGAATATATCTTAATCTTAATAATAAATAAATATCTTTGGACATCTTACACAAATCGACCTATATATAATAGTACAAATCACGTGTATGAAATGCGTAGGTAAATCCTATATTCACGCATGAACAAAATTTTTGAAGTACCTATCGAGACGATAAGCGACAGCAAAGCGCCGTAGATGTCAATGCAGTAATGTATTTCTCAGACGCCTCATAGCGCCGTTCGTTATTCGTTTTCATTCGTTGACAACCCTATTTTCGACGGCGTGCGGCGGATAATAACGACCTTTCCGCGAGTCAATAGTCAGCCTCCGTAGCCTAGTTGGTAGTGACCCTGCCTACGAAGCTGGAGGTTCCGGGTTCGAATCCCGGCGAGGACATTCTTTATGTATTTATTTATCACAAATGTTTGTTCCTTGGTCATGGCTGTCTATGTATTTAAGTATCTATATGTATCTATCTATTATATATATCGTCGCCTGGTACCCACATCACAAGCCTTAATTGAGCTTACCGTGGGACTAGGTCGATTTGTGTAAGATGTCCCAAGATATTTATTTATTTATTAATACGGCCCATTTCAGCTGCTCGCGTCGCCTTGCGCGCCGTTTTTTTGGTAATAATACTTGTGTAGGCACATAAAAAGCCGGCATTTGTGAACATCAAAGCAGAGAAGCTTCTGTACTTTATATATTCTGTGTAACTGCTTTAAAATTCGAATCGTACCTATATGAGGCGAATAATTCGAATTGAAAACCTTAAGGGTAAACATATAGTTTTAGGGTGTTCATGCAGAGAAAAATGCCCAGGATCTCCAGGTTCCACGCGAAGCGACAAGCTAATAATGTTGACTAGGCCTTTTCATACTACATGCACTAAGGGTGCGGCTCAACTGACGCGGAGAGGAGCGGAGATGTGCAAAATTGGCCATTGAGACCGCATCACAGTGTTTCGAATTTTGAATTTGAAGAATGTAATTGATCTTTTTTGCACATCTCCGCTCCTCTCCGCGTCAGTGGAGCCGCACCCTAACTCTGGGAAAGTAATAGGGTTTGGATATCGATGATTAAGATGTCGATATACGCGGTGCTCGCGAGCATTGCGTGAGATTTTAACGCATTCTAGACATCAAAATAATAATAATAATATTGTGTGACCTAATGTCAAATATGACCAAAAACAACTGTTTTTTTTTAGACTATTTAACATTTCCAGTACTTTTTATTATAGCAGCATTTTTTTAAGGGACGGGTTATTTCGTCGCGGACATGCTTATTATTTGATTGTCAGGCAAAAGGTGTGGTAGGTAATATTATAACTATACCTCGATATTTTTTATTTTTCTAGCAGGAACGAGAGATTGACAAAATTAAACATCGACATAACTGTTATCGATAAGTCTTATTGTAGTCGATAAAAAAAAATATAAATAAAAAAATAGCCGTAACTTAGAGATAAATTACACGAATGCAAATCATACTCAAAATGATACATAATTTTTTTCATATCTTGTATTTAGTATCCATCAAAATTGCAAAGATTAATAAAATATACTCTGAAGCCGTAGGAAATGATTAATATAAGATATTTAGAACAAAGCCTAGATGGGTCCTGTATTTATTGTTTTTTGCGGAGTTTATGTGAACAAGATGTACTCATCGATAGCAGTCGATGTGTGATGTTGTCAATCTCTCGTTCTTGCTAGAAAAATATCGAGCACCGTGTATACAGGATGATTATTGAGTCATGAGCAGGAGTGAACAGGGTACTGGGGACGCGGACGGTCAGCTGAGCAAATTCACTTCGGAGGCAATCGAGAAATTGCATAAAAAATCTCTGAATATTGAGTTAATTAAGGATCAATTCACTCATAATTAAGAGTTATTTGGTGATTTCTTGCTTATCGCCGTAGTGAAAGTTGCTCAGCATCACCGTCTTTAGTATCCTGTTCACTCCTGCTCATGACCCAAGAATCAACTTGTATTTAAGTCATAGAAAATATTAAATTATTTACTGTGAAGATATTTGATATCATTCAATTATTCGTTCCTGAGTGGACATTTTGATAAGAAATAAAATAAGAAAATATTGATATGTGAAAATCGTTAAAAAAACATTATAATAGGTTTATTGTATTATTACCTAAGTAATGGTAACTGTAATGTAGATGGGTGAATCAATTTTTTTCTGTCTGTTATTACCATGGTTACGGTCGCCTGAGTCAAGCTGGTTTTATGAATAATTATGATACTTAATGCAACCATGCATTTTTCTGGTGTTGATAAACCCTTTCCTTGATGGGCCATCTACAAACATGACTACATGCAATATATGCAAATGCATGTTTGCATAAATTAACCATGTCAATAACAATAACAGACAGAAGGTTGTTGTAGTAACCATGGCAATAACAGACAGAAGAAAGTTGATTCACCCATTGGCCTATTTCACCATAATTACAAGTATGACAATTGTAAAATATCACTGTTAGTGACGTCACAGGCCTCCGTAGACTACGGCTACCGCTTACTATCGGACGGTCCATGTGCTTGTTTGCGACCAACATAAAATTATTACTGATAACGTTATTAAATCGTTAATAAACTACTTATTATTTTCCGAAACCCTTGACAATTGTCACAAGGTTTAGTACAATTCTCATTCAATCTTGACATAAGGTTCGCCATATGTCGGAATTTCGCTACAATTGTCGTGTTTTAATGTGTCGTGTCAAGTAGTTAATTACTGTTGATTTAATAAAGTTCCTGCACTACATTTTATGTTGGTGGCAAACAAACGCACGGCTCTTCCGATGGTAAACGGTAACTGTAGCCTATAGACGCCCCAGATTAGAGAAACAGTAAATTTACGATTGTAGGACTTGTCAATGTAGTGAAATTGGGGCCTGATGTAATAATAATAATAGTATTTTACACAATCTTATAAGCGCTTGTAGAGCTTTTCAGTCAAATCGCAATAATGAAATAAATAAGCCGAAAGGAAGTGAAGATCCTGAGGTGGCCGCTCGTTGATGTCTTCTTTGCTGGGACGCGATTGGTCAAATTCATTATAGTTGAGTAGCGAACTCAGATGTATATGATAGCGAAGTTATAATTTTGTGTTATAATCATAATCAGCCGAAAAACGTCAACTGGTGAACGGCCTCCCCAAAGATTGCCACAATGACCGGTCCTGCGCCACCCGCATACAGCGGACTCCTGCTACTTTCGGCAGGTCATCAGTCCACTTTTCCACCACCCACGTCCATACCCACGCAACGTGGGTATACCCAAGCTGCGCCTTCCGGTACGTGGCCGCCACACGGTAATCTTTCCGCTCCAACGGCCATCGGTTCTACGTGCAAGGTGCCCCGCCCACTGCCCCTTCAGTTTAGCGGTTCGGAGAGCCATATCGGTAAAATCGATTACTTTCGTTCTGCTGCGGATGGCCTCATTTCGAATACGATCTCGCAGAGAGACCCCTAGCATAGCCCTCTCCGTTACCCTTTGGTGACTTTGAGTCTGCTTACGAGGCCCATTGTAAGCGACCACGTTTCAGTACCATATAAGGAGTACATCGTTAGCTATAAATACAACTTTACTTGGCCGTATTTTTGTAATATTACATTTCTATATAAAAACATACATGTATCTAATTACTGCTTTAATAAGGTACACATTTCATCCTAGAAGCATCTGGATTAGACACAACTAACCCAATCCTCCCGAGTAATAAAAAATATTTCGGACAAATACTGCAAGAAAATTTACGGTTGGTTTGGGAAAAAGACGACATCACACACGAAAAAATCGTACTATGAAAGACACGCTTTCACGTGCTTCGTGATGTCAAACATTTAGGTATTGTCATAGCTTTTATATTTCACAAAAAAATGTCCTGAATTCCTGAAAGGAACCTTAGAGATAATATAGTATGTAGCTTACGTGTATTCTGAGTTTCTGATTTTGACATCCAATACAGGGTGTTTGGTCCATCGTTGGCCAAATTAAAATGACGGATAGGTGGGGTCGTTCTCTATCTCACCACGCTTTCTAAAATTTTTTTTTGATTGACGTGCATTTTTTTTTAATTTTTTAGTTGTTTTGAAAAGAAAATCAGGACCAACTCGTTAAAATTAAATTTTAATAAAAAATAAGTGCTAGAGACATGCAATTGGTATTGCATCGTGACGTGTAACGTTGCACTGTTTTGTTAAAGTCAAATTTTCGGACATCTAACGATTAGTTTATTTTTTATTGGCCCTCAAAGGTTTTACAGTGTGTAAAAAATTTGCCATAGGTCAACTTTGATTTGCAATGAAAAAAAAAAATAAAAAAGACTACGTTCTTAAAATTCTTTTACTAAATTGTGTGTTTTATCCTCTCTCTAATGATGTAAAATAATCCGGATGACCTTCCATAAACTTGGTTTTTCCGCGGTTATTGTAACGGACGCGACAGGCAAATAATCATTGCCCAAACATTAACGCCTCTTTTTTGAAATCCCGTAAGTAACAACCGGGTTTGTTTTCTCGATGACCGATGAGGTTTGCAGGTTATTAAGATTTAAAACTTATCTTACGTTAATTTGGCCTTGAAGTTGAAGGTCAACTTTCACATTTCAGCGTGATAAGATAAGGAAGTGTTTTTGAAAACAACACGTGCAGTGCAGGTAAAGACGGCTATCACCCTCTTACGCAGCACAATAAGTGCAGTTGTCTTTCATGGGTTAGACGTCAAACTGCTCTACCAAAGGTCATTAGTAGGGTTAGATAAGACTAGACTCTACTTAGGTAGTGGGATCAGATTAGATTTAAGTCGTTATTTGACTGTCTCTG
The DNA here is from genome assembly GCA_025490895.1 of Thaumatotibia leucotreta. Classification (NCBI taxonomy): domain Eukaryota; kingdom Metazoa; phylum Arthropoda; class Insecta; order Lepidoptera; family Tortricidae; genus Thaumatotibia; species Thaumatotibia leucotreta. The sequence goes on from JALPQI010027648.1 coordinate 14,758, forward strand.
GTGGCTAACCCATTTCCAATCCTGATAGTGTTGTTTTTTGTTTAGTTTTATTAGTGTTATTATTCACATCTGTTCTGTTTACTTCGTTTATTCGAGAATGGCAACATTTACGAATGAAGAGTACGGAAAGAGTAGTTCAGGAAAGGTTCAGAATTAACGTACAATAAGATTGTTAAATCACGTCTCTAGTCTAATGTGATGTCACTACCTGAGTAGTCTTCTTATCTAGCCCCACTGCTTGGCTTTTAGTAGAGCAGTCTGACGTCTAACCCATGAAAGAGGGAGATATCTGCACTTATTGTGCAGTGTAAGAGGGTGATAGCCGTCTTTACCTGCTGTGCACGTGTTGTTTTCAAAAAGACTTCCTTATCTTATGACGCTGAAATGTGAAAGTTGACCTTCAACTCCAAGGCCAAAATAACGTAAGATAAGTTTTAAATCTTAATAACCTGCAAACCTCATTGGTTATCGAGAAAACAAACCCGGTTGTTACTTACGGGATTTCAAAAAAGAGGCGTTAATGTTTGGGCAATGATGATTTGCCTGTCGCGTCCGTTACAATAACCGCGGAAAAACCAAGTTTATGGAAGGTTATCCGGATTATTTTACATCATTAGAGAGAGGATAAAACACACAATTTAGTAAAAGAAATTTAAGAACGTAGTATTTTTTAATTTTTTTTTTTCATTGCAAATCAAAGTTGACCTATGGCAAAATTTTTACATACTGTAAAACCTTTGAGGGCCAATAAAAAATAAACAAAGCGTTAGATGTCCGAAAATTTGACTTTAACAAAACAGTGCAACGTTGCACGTCACGATGCAATACCAATTGCATGTCTCTAGTACTTATTTTTATTAAAATTTAATTTTAAACGAGTTGGTCCTGATTTTCTTTTCAAAACAACAAATTAAAAAAAAAAAATGCACATCGGTTAAAAAAAAATTTAAAAAGCGTGGTGAGATAGAGAACGACCCCACCTATCCGCCATTTTAATTTGGCCAACGATGGACCAAACACCCTGTATAACTATCATGGAGCATTTATATCCACCTGTTCCAACGATGGATCACGCCCATGTTTCATTAAGGCTTTTATGTGTTTTTTCTTATAGCTGTTTTATTTTCTTATAGCTGTTTTACTGTTCTCGCACGCATAAGAAAATGAAGGTCATCTAAATCGTTGCCTAAAAATCCCATTTTAAGTAAAACATTACATCCACCACATTTAATTTGCTTGCTGTACCTATGCTTGATTGGGGAATCATAAAGACACCGTTTAGATAATATACTCGGGCAGCATCTTGCCTTATTGTTTCTAAAAATAGTACCATGGACATGGAGTCGCTGAAATAGTCTTACATTCAGCTGTAGGTGTAGAGGTTTGTCCGAAATACGTTTGATAGGTAATATTGAAAGCATCATAAAGCCCCAAAAAGAATTCCCCTATTCCATTTTTTTCATTGACGTTTTTGGTAAAAAGTGGAGAACTTCATCAAAAAATCTTCACTTAGCAATGCATCGATGAGACATTACAGAAATTGAAAAGACCTATTCTCATGGAAACTTCATGGTATTGTTGTTCATTCATTTATTGCTAACACTTCAGGTCAATTTCTGTCACTTGATGAGTTGATATAGTGGGATACATATGTAGTACCTATGTACCGTCTTTGTTTATATGGCTAAGCTGTGCACTGGGATACGACGCGTATCTTCGTCGCAATCGGCTGTCGCCGTCTGATCGTATGCGTCGAGAAGGGGTCCATATTGGCACTTATACAATTTTTTCTTCGAATATTTTTACTAATACCGTTTTTTACTCATAATCATCATTACTCCGAAAATTTTATCTCATACTTTTTTTCTTACTAAAAATTATACTTCTACCTACAATGTTCATAACGATTTTTATTTCGAAATTTTATCCTCCTAAAGTCGTCAAGTAGATTAATCTATACTCATAAAGTTATTTGAAATTAATTGTTTATTTATAAACATTTTCCCATTAGGTTCACTCTGTTGTGGTATAATTCTTTTATGAATAACAAGTATGAAGTCATAATGGGTTTTGTGCAGAAACTGTTGTGGCATACTCAACTTTAGCATATTTCTTTGTGGCAGATTTCGATTTGTTCGAATATTATTCGAGCATAATTTCGATGCTCCTATTTATGATGAGGCATAATCTGGATGTGCATAAAAAGTATCGGCAAAGTTTGTTTTAGCATAACAGAGAAGGAATAATTACAACCTCTCAATATAATCGAGGTAGTAGTAATATTCTGTACGTTACTTACTGTGTTACTGAGCTGAGTACTTTCTAAGTTGCTAAAAAAAAAATAACCTCGAAGACTAAGGCGGGAGCTTCGCTCCCGCCTTAGTCTTCTAACCTAACCTATCCGAGTCGGATCTGCCCCGGAAGGTTTTGTTCGCTCGCTTCGCTCGCTCACTGCAGAAATTTTCACCCTCACAGCAAATTCTGCCTGACGAAAAAGGCAAGTTTCGAACATGTGGCTACATGCTCAAAAAAAAATGCAAATCTAATTTCTGTCTTATAACACTCGGCGTAATTAATGATATGCCAAGATAGTTTCGGACAAAATAATATTCGAAATATTGTTATTTAAGCCAAGTGATGTTTCTGTCTCATTTAGTTGATGCCAAAATAGATTATACCAAGTCTGTTATGGCTTAAGCGTTTCGGACAAAAAAAAGTTTAGAGGGAACCCGTTTAGTACAGTACCTACTCTGCCACAACCTGATTTGTGCAGGTAGCTAGTTTACAGTAATAGTACGATTTATATTTAATTAAACAAAAATAATTCATACATAAAACCAGTACAGATAAAAATAAATACCTATAACATTAGAATATATAGCATAAAATAAGTATAGTGAAAAATTATATAAACATAAAAGTTAGTACTAAAAATATGTATGAAAAACAATATTATGAACATAAATAATTCTATGTGATGATAATTATGAACAAAGATTATTCTAAATACCGATCATTATGAAGTTAAATTGTATAAGAAAAATTTTCGGAGTTCCAATAATCTAAGTTGCAATTTTATAAATACTTTGGCGCACCCGTCGAGAAGTCGCCGGGCACTATCGGATGTCGCCACATCCGTTCGTATTCTTTCCGATCTCCGCCGTTTGGTGAATATAGTGCATTTTTCTTCTAACAAACTGTAATAACTTTGTCCTTTAGACAACGGGAAATAAAACAGCGACAAAAATGTTATCGACCCAAGTAACTGGCGAATATAATATAACGCCTGCCACTAAGTAGTTGGGTGAATATCTGAGCGTTTCAACCGCCTTATTTTGGTGGCATCATTTTGCCGAAGTTTCTTACGTTACAATGTGCTACTTTGTCATTTGAAGGAGGCACGGTACCTTGTACAAATGTCGAAGTATAACATTGAGACGTTTATAAATTTCGGCAAAATGATGTCACCAATATTAGGCGGTAGAAACGCTCAGATATTCACCTAGTTACGTGTACAAGCAAAGGGTTAACAGGCTAGCAACAACAGGTGTTTTACCCCACGGAGGTCAATATTTCAGGTAGTGTACTGGCAGACTAAGAATACTTAATGCTTAATATCAGTCCTAGATCTTCTTTTGTTTTAGACTTAGTCAAGATAATGTAAAATAAGCAAGGTGTCAATTTTGTAAACTGTTAAAATAAATCAACAAAACAAAATTGTAGGCATTTGATTATAATAAAATAAACTCTAAAATGCATATTTATTTACATGGGGTATTCTTAGGGTCTGCCAGTATACCAATTGAAATATTGACCTTAGGCACTGGTTTCACCGCGAGCTACTAAGCTATGAACTAACTGTGTCTATCGCCGTGTCTCTTTTTTTTTTTACACGGGAGTGCGTATCTTTTGTTCGTGCTTATAGCCGATAGTATGATACGTTTTTTGTAAAAAAGAGTCACAGCGAGACTCGCCCAGCGGTG
>JALPQI010027649.1:0-10835 GCA_025490895.1 Thaumatotibia leucotreta
AACTCAGCGTTCTCAGTATCCCGACTGTTGACAGCGTCTTGCAACTGAGCGACGCGGAGTGTCAAAGCTTGGTACTTCTCATACCTGGATAGTATCACTTACATCAAGATCCACCCACCTTCAACAACTCATACTGGAGATCATCAATCTGGTTCTTCAACTCAGCGTTTTCAGTATCCCGACTGTTGACAGCGTCTTGCAACTGAGCGACACGAAGTGTCATAGCGTGGTGCTTTTCATGGAGCGCGGTGCATTGCGTTTGCAGCCGACGACTCTCCGCCGTCACTTCGGCGTTCGTCGCGCGTATGGTCTCGTCCAACGATGGGGCACTTTCTGATATATAGATAACCTGTTTATTTGTTTCCTACAATACACAGAAAATACACAGACCGAAAAAAAAACTAAGTGCGAGTCAGACTCGCGCACGTAGGGTTCCGTTCCGTACCATTATCAATTTATCATAAAAACAACAAAAAAATATTGCTTGTGGTATAAACTAAAAACACCTTACATTTTATAAAAAGATATATCGTCGGGGATAGTGCAATACCACGTAACTAACAAATTCAATTAGAGTCAATTTGAGTGTCAATTTGATATTTGAACTCTATCTGCTTTGGTAGTTACACGGTATTGCACTATACCTGACGATATGATAAAAAAAATGTATTTGCTTTCAAAATTTATAAAATATTTTTAAGCTACTTATACAATATTGTATAACTTTATATAGGGTAATTTATAAACATTTGACACCGCTCGCAATGATATATATTTGTAGTATCCTATTTGTTTACTTTTATTTTGATCTCCAATTCCATTTCAGATTTCAACATATTGGCTCTCAATATGAAAACTGTTTTCGATAGTGGGGAGTATAAATAATATAGTATTTTAAATAACAAATAAGATGTAGTTATTGTAATTAAATCAGTACGATTTAGACCATTTAGAAACCTATAAAGCTATAAGCATAAATAATAGATTAAATAAATTCTTATTGCAACAACGTAAACTTTAAACAGGTTTTCTAGTATTATAAAGTATTATAAGACATTAAGTGCCTTCTAAGCCAGTAGTACAAATACTTCCTGTTATAACAGGCTAATAATTAAATTATCCTTAAATGCAGAATATCACTAATTTCAGCAATCTGATATTTATGTTAGAATTAGAACACATGTTGATTGTCATACATACCTTCACCTTCTCCTTTGATAGCCTTCCATATCTTCTCGTTCCGCTGCTGTAGCCGATCAAATAACTGGAGAACCTTGGCAACTGCTCTCTTGCTCACTTGCACTCGGTTGGCCAATTGTGCATCCAGCTCTTCCTTGTCCCAAGTTGACAATTGCATAAGGAATGATGTTGTAGCTTCATTTTCATCTAGAATTGACAATGTTAATATAACTCTCAATAAACATAAAAATAAACTTCTGCCAATCCAACTTGATAATTACATATGACCACACCTATGCAGAAAACAACCAACTTAGATTTTTGGCTATGCAGAAAGCAACTAACTCAAGTTAAAGCTTAAGCCAACCTGACAAAAAAAAAATACTTGGTTGGTTTCTGCAAAACAATGGTAGGCATATACAAAGTCAATAGATAAACTCAATGTCAAAGACTAAAACAAGTTTAAAATGTAGTCAATTTCTGTCCTGTACTTTCTTTTATCATCTTAGCCCGTAGGTGCATAGATTATCAAAAATGATACGGAAATGACACATGACATGACAAAATAAGTAATCAATTGTAACTATCAAAGTGAGCTACAGAGTTCTAATTCATTTCAGAAATAAAACGTGTCTCCTATGGGTTAAGACACAGAAACAAAAATAATTGTAATGAAATATTGTAAATTGGTAGTTTACTTTTATTCTCTGATTCATCAGCAGTCTCAGCATCAAATCTCTGCAACAGCACTCTTATGTCCTCATTCAGCAAATTCCAGTACCGGTTCACAACACACAGTACAGCATCATCCTGAGTTTGCCGCTTCTCTAGCTGTTCAATCCGAGCTCGTAATTCTGCTTCACATCTATGACGCTGTTCAATTCTCTGCAAGTATTAAAATTTAAGTATTTAGGTATCAGTGAATAATATTCTATTCATTATTAAAAAATACAAACAAGATAACTACAACTCATTTCAAAAAGTTTATATGGATCTCATCATTATGAAATGGAATCATAATTATGTTAATTACAACTTTCCATTAGTAAAATTAGTGTCATGTAAAACATACAGTTGTTTATTGAAATAGTAGCGCTATTTGTCTGTATTGTGTCTATATTAAGAGCATCTTATCTCCTGATGCTGTAATTCTTCAAATGGATAATATTATTCAGCTGTTATTTGTAAAAACAACTGCAAACACGGAATGAATGGATGTGTTTTTTGCCTATAGCATTATCAATCAGCTGATAATGTCATTGTTTTGAGAACATCTGGCTATTCATTGTCGTGATAATAGGGAGATACCTTACCTGGGCTAACTTTTTATTCTGAAATTGAAGGACTTTGATGTCCATTTCCTCCAGAGTGGACACTGGTCCAATGAGGTGAGGCTCAAAATGAACCTTCTTGATCGGGGGCTGGCCACTGCCGTTGCCCCCATCGTCTGCTCCACGCTTAGACATCTTGAACTAAAACATAAGTACAACAAATTATGCTTTCAAATATGTTTTAATTACGAAAGTTTAGCATCAAACTATTGATCTATATTATCCAACCAAATCACGAATACAGGATTACTTTCTATTGTGTTAGATAGTTACATGTAGTCGTTATTTGACAGGGTTATGCATACCTGCTTGTCAATATTGACAGCCTGGAAATAGTAACTTTAATTGGATTGTTCTATACCATTAGATACTGAATTTTGAACTGCTATAGAAATATATATCATTGTGGTAAGTGTGATGTTAATTAAGCTATTTGCGTACAAAAAACTGGTTGTCCGTCCGCAACCACCTCTTCACCCAAACGACGTCTTCGTCCTTATAATGTTGCCAGTAAAAAAAAAACGTACAGAAACGCTGCTTGCTGTTCTAGCGCGTTTCACAGCAGCTGAAAATGATTTCAAGTGATATCTTCGTGAATGCAGTAAATATAACATGATATGAATAATAGGATATAATAATTATCTATATAATATATGATTTATCATTTTATTTATATAACGGAAAACTGCCAAGATAGTAGTGCTGCCATCTACACGTATTCCAGACGTCTTATAAATGCCGCTGCTTTTTGAATGTATTATATTTACCAAAAAGAAAAAGTCTACCGTCGTTGCACGCAACAGGAAAAAAGTAAAGGCCATAGTCGGATTTTCATAGTAAGTCAGCCTTTAAATCAACCAGACTCTAGTATTTTTTTGTGAGTACGTCTTATGGTGAAGAATATTTCTGCTGAGTATCAACGTCCTATCGGTGACAGTTTTTGACTTATGATTTTTTTTAGTTTTTTCTTTAATGTGTTGTATCTCAGGATGTATAAAAGCGAATTGCTTCAAATTTTGAAATAATGTTCTTTATTTAGATATGCATCGAATTTAAAAAAATGAATATCGATTGTCGTATAAAAAAAAGAAAAAAAAAGACCAAAAAATTTTTCATATTTTTTTTTGTGTACCTATGAAGTAGTGACACCTCTATTTTCTTTTTCTAATTATAGACCATACATTGGCCTACTAGTTGCCTAAGTATCAAAATTTTCCAAGCGGTACTTCTTACCAAAAATCGGCAATATGTGTGGTCAAGTTCTGCATTCAATCGGTGTTTTTCAATGTAGTATACAAACTCTTCATTTATATTTGAGTTTTCTTATCAGGTTATCTTATTTAAGAGTAAATGCTAATGACAACTTAATGTCATCATGATGCAAGCTGTTTATTTCATTATTAATCGGCCGTTTACCATTTCAACTAGCGTATCTCGATAATATTTAACTGCAATGAATCCGTTCCATGGAAATATTAATAAAAAGTGCAAGAGCTGCAGCAAATATTTAAAAAAAGATAAGGGTAAGAAAAAAATATGAAATAAACAGCTTGCATCATGATGACATTAAGTTGTCATTAGCATTTACTCTTAAATAAGATAACCTGATAAGAAAACTCAAATATAAATGAAGAGTTTGTATACTACATTGAAAAACACCGATTGAATGCAGAACTTGACCACACATATTGCCGATTTTTGGTAAGAAGTACCGCTTGGAAAATTTTGATACTTAGGCAACTAGTAGGCCAATGTATGGTCTATAATTAGAAAAAGAAAATAGAGGTGTCACTACTTCATAGGTACACAAAAAAAAATATGAAAAATTTTTTGGTCTTTTTTTTTCTTTTTTTATACGACAATCGATATTCATTTTTTTAAATTCGATGCATATCTAAATAAAGAACATTATTTCAAAATTTGAAGCAATTCGCTTTTATACATCCTGAGATACAACACATTAAAGAAAAAACTAAAAAAAATCATAAGTCAAAAACTGTCACCGATAGGACGTTGATACTCAGCAGAAATATTCTTCACCATAAGAGGTACTCACAAAAAAATACTAGAGTCTGGTTGATTTAAAGGCTGACTTACTATGAAAATCCGACTATGGCCTTTTTACATTATTTTGATAATTATAACATTGATAGAAATGCTACTGGATGCTACTGGTGGAACTGAATGCATTTTCAGGAAAGGATTTAATTTATATTTATTCCAGATTGCGTAATTAACCTGTCTAATGAAAGTAATAAGTGTAAGCAATAAAAAAAACGTACCTAAAGTAATAGTAATAAATTTATTAAATATAAAAGATTAACATAAAAAATCTATAAAATCACATTCCACATAATTATACCTTACTCATTGTATAAAAATATACATAATATACATTTTGCTTCATTTCATAAGTGATCGATAAACTAATTGATCCTGGAACATTTTAAGAAATACATTGTATTTCTTATCGTGGAATGATTTAATATTCACGTTTGGTTTAATGACATCAGCTTTTCCTCCCATATTTTGAATAGCTTCTTCAATATTCTGGAAATACTTGGAAGCACAGGCTCCTAGGATTGCAGCACCAACTAACACAGAGTCCTTCTCATGTGGCTTCATAATGGGTAATCCTGTAGTATCAGCTTGTATCTGGACAAACAGTGGGTCTTTCGTTATACCGCCACAGATGAGCAATGATTTAAATGGGTCATACCCGGCTAGCACCAATGCATCTATGATGTGTCTTGTGCCATACTGGAAAAAAAATATATAAATTATTAATGAAAACAGTTTTTAAAATTATAATCTTTGTAGATTATGCAACAACTATGACAGTAATCTTCCAACTATCCTCCTACCCTCCATACTGCATATAGCTCATAGGAGATGCCATTGTCCAGTAGTGGAAGGGTATAAGCTGGTGATGTGCTAAAAACAGATTATGTATTATTTACTTACTGATAGACCTTGTAATGTGGCTAAATACAACACGGCCAAGTTTTCTTCACTTTTAGTAATTGAGAGACCACTTATCATGCCCTTCATAAGTGAATCAGCCAGTGGTGACCGGTTACCATGGAAATCTGGCCACACATGAAAGTCTTTTGTAAGCAAACTGATATCAAACAGGCCTTGATTCTTTGCCATTTTATTCATTACATCTCTCAAGTGGTTGCGGACACTAAAAAAATATACACAAGTTAAAAATAGTTAATTATATAACAAGCAAGTCACACAATCCATGACTCTGAAAAATATACATACTCTCCCGTAGAGTGCTTTTTAAGCAGTTCTATGCCTGCAGGATGGCTAGAAATTATGTGATCTAACAGCATCCCTGAAGCACTCTGCCCAGCTTCATTTAACCACAGATTAGGGACCATGGCACTGAAGTATGGACCCCACACTCCCTGCACTAAAACAGCCTTCTTGTTCACAGCCATATGACAAGTGGAAGTACCACAGATTAGTCCAAGACGGGTAGACATGTCTTTATCTATCCCGTCACCATCTGCTCCAATCATTCCTAGACCACCCGCATGTGCATCAATAATAGATGTGGCCACTGGTGTATTAGGCAATAAGCCTAGGGCCTTAGCAACTTCAGCTGAGAGTCCTCCACAATGCTCACCGGGCATCAGAACTCTGTTACCAATCTTTTTAAAATTATCCTCAATCAAATCTTCTAAACCTACTTTCTTTAAGTAATCTACATTCCAACCCTGTTTACCATCAATAGAGCACTCGTAATTCCATTTACAGACCAAGGAACACAGTGATCTGCTCAACGATCCTGTTGCTTTCCATGTTAGAAAATCAGGTAGGTCAAAAAAGTATCCAAAGTCAGACCAGTTGCTAGAATATTTCTTAAGCCACATTAGTTTTGGGATTTCCATTTCTAAGCTGACTTTTCCTCCAACGTATTTCAGTATTTCATGATTTGTGCTGTTGATGATGTCTGCCTCCACTTGTGCTCGGTGGTCCATCCACATAATGATGTTTTGCTCATTGTTGTATGAGTCACTCACTGCCAATGGGTTGAATTGATTATCCAAAGCTACTAGAGAGCAGGTTGCATCAAACCCAATTCCTTTTATACTTATTGGATCCACACCCTGCACAACGTTCTAGAAAAAAATACAAAATTAATAATGTGTACATAATATTCAAGCTTTCTATTGTTTGTTTCTTTATTAACAATTTTAACTAACCTTGATAACATATTCACAGCAATTCCATATGTCATTAGAAGATTGCTCATAGAAATCAACCTTCGGTTTCCAGGTCTGAATCTCCTTAACTGAGGTGGAACAAACATGCCCTTTCTGGTCTACTAGGGCTGCTCTAGCACTGCCGGATCCCACGTCAACACCGATGAAGTAAACGTCTTTCTCCATAGCGAAGAGACCACGAAGTTTATATTAGAACGGTGATACAAACCCGTATTTACTAGTACGAATGTTAAACACTGGCGAAATCGAGTCGATTAATTGTTAGAAGAGACATAAGCAAGATGCTGAACAGTAGAACAATTAAGATAACAACAACATGATTATACTTGGCCTTGGCATTACTGATAACTAGTTTAATAAAAGTACTTAACAAAGACGCACTGCTCGGGTTTAGAGATAACCTTGTTTACTCTCCGTTGACTCCATTCACTTCACTCTGTTATCTACAGAATCACAGTGGTTTGATGAAAGAAAAATCTGAATAAGTTTCGAAAAACACATACTGTGTTTTTTTTATTAGAAGTTATTGAGTACTTTACAATACGACTGTATTTTATCGTAAAAACATTAACAATTTTTAATTTTATTTTTGCCGCCATAAAGATATCTGTCAAATCTGTCACTTTTTTTATATTTTCAGTCCTTGTGGACAGGCGACAGCACTAAGCCATACTGCATTGGCAAATCTGTCATTGTGTCAATGTATTTTTTTTTATGTGATGTACTTTCAACTTGAAGTACCTTTTGAGCCATATAACATAAATGTCAAGAAGTATGTATCGAGTCATGATCGAGTCTTAGATCTCTGTCACTCCAATGAAGGCGTCATTCACAATCCTCGAAATTTCCGGTTTTCGAAGTTCGCAGTTGGGCCGGTTAGCGGATAACGAAATGTCATTGTCAAAGCAAGTTATAATAATAATAATAACATAACATAACCTACAAACCCTACAATTGATAACAATGTGTATTTATATATAATTTTGACTTCGACTGTGAACTAAATAGAGATTTGATTGGAAATATAGTATTAACCAGAATGGTGCGGTTTAAGAATAGGTAATTAGGCGGAACTTACGCAATTTTAATGTTAGTGTTATAAAAATGGTATTCAATCCTCTATTTTATTTTCAGATATATAACTGTAGAGATATCAAGTCCGATGGTACCAGAGGATAAACCCTTGAGCTTAAAATCCAGTATTTTCCATGAAACTGTGCTGAACAAAGTACAACAATTACATGGAGATTTTGGTATTGCAGCCATAAGAGTAGGTTTCTTAACCAAATATTGCAATGAAAATACAAGAATAGCAATATTACGGTCCAGACACGGTCCACACATGTTTGTCACTAGTACCATACCATTTATAACTAAAATAGGCAATCTAGATGTAACACTGAGGACTCTACATGTGGGAGCAACATTGAAACATTGCTTCAAGTTTATTCAAAAGCACCAGAGAGCATATTTAGATTCAAAATGGATGTCTTTAAAGTCAGACGACGAAAGGAGACATTTGGAAACAGCTGTAATGGATTTTACAAAAACTGATGTGGCAGTAAATATAGACAATCTAACATGAAAAAGTTATTTTATTTAGGTATATGATGTATATGACAACATAATGTAGGTAGATTCATGGATACCAACTATGGCTACAGCTAATGGTACACAGTGACACATAATTTCTGTTCAGGGCTTTGCTTTCAAAAGGTTAAGATACATTGCTGGTTGCTGGTGTTATATTTTACACTATTACAGAAAAGAAATAGAAATACGTCAAAGCTATAGATGATACAAATTCATGGCAAAATGATATGCCACTACAAAATCAAAACTTTTGATACAATTTAATGATTCAAAAAGTTTCTCTAATATGATAGCATTATTCCTTTACAAACAAATATATAATGGTAAATTGTTTAACAGCTTGGCATTCAAAAGATGAACATGTTTGATCCAGCTGCTATCTCTGCCTATAATATGATAATACCTAATTACATTAGGTGTTTTTAATTTTTATTCACAGTTAATGCCATTTGCATTAACTGTGATTCAATTGGTATATTAGATGATTTAAAGTACAACTAGTACAAATCTTAATACATGTCTAAAAAAAATTCTAATAAAATTAAACACTGTTCATAATATCTTGTCATTGGAATATATAGCTCAACTAGTTTCAAAATGTTAATTTATACCAAAACATAATTCAGTTGAATAAAGTAAACAATTGATGGACACTTCAAAACTAGTTACTTCTTTATGCTTATGGGGGCAGTATGGTTCTTTGTATTAGTACCATAAACTTTTAACAGTCATTATTTGGTACCCAAAATTTAAGCTTCACTTTTCACCAGAAAATTGCAAATACAATTTCCTTCTCAAAGTATGATTAACAATAGGTGCTTGTTCTATTCCCTTCAAAGAACAAATTCCAACAACTTTATCATTTACCATTGTGAATAAATCCAAAAAATGTTCCTTTTTACCCTTAGCACTAATGATCCCACATAAGATCTGGATGAACAATGACCCGGCCTTTGGATGCCTGAAAGCAGCAAATTCTGGTGCTGTAGCCCAACATACTAAGAAGTCTGTTTTTCTTATATTATGGGGGCTATCAGTAGCCAATGGTGATGTGTTATCATCAACTTGACAAGCCTGCAAAATTACCACCTTTGGTTTGCCCCGTAATATTTGGTTCTCATCTACTAAGCTTTGTATATAGTCCACTTTTATTGGTATTGAATCAGCTGCATATACACATCCTCTAATACCATGTGATAATATGCAGAGCATGAAGACACTGTCTTCATGTGACACTTTTTTTAAGACATCTTCTAAGAAAGCTAGCATTTCTTTCCGATTAAGATTATCTCTGGTAATAATATCAAAGTTCAAGCCACGCATGGTTTTTTCTAGCATAATTTTATCTTTTGTAGATCCGTCACGTTTTGGTAATGCATTTTCATTTGCATATTCCATGCTTTCTTTAGATGGATAGAATACTTCTTGATTTATTATGCAGCATATACCCACTCTTTTCTCATTTGTTATTTTATACCTGTCTTCAAAATTTATTGAAGGTTGCCTGTCTGACTTCAAGTCAATAGGTATATCTTCTAAACTTAGCTCTGCAATCATATCAAAAACTTCATTGTAATCATATGTGTCTGCATTATTATCTTCTTTTATATTTTTTAAATTAGCTTTAGCAGGTTGATCAATAACGTTTAAGGGAGATTCTATCTTCACATTCATTTTGTTTTCAGTGGTTCTCAATATAGTCGCATATTTCTTTAAGTCTGGTTCTCTATCAATAATTTTTGCCAGAATTTCAATTTGACACTCATTGCTGGCATCTTTTCTCTGATTATTTGGTTGATTCAGTGTTATAAACTTCTGACTCATAAGTTCCAATAAAACAAGTTCACATGTATCATATTGCAGTACATTCATTTGAAATGAAAACAATGTTTTTTTGAAGTTAGTAAATGTATCAGAAGTCATGTTTTCACAGATTTGGTACAATACTCTTTTCATAGGATTGATGTGGGAAATATCTTTGTTTGTTATGTAAAGTGCCTTTATTGTTGGAACATGGAAGCCAAGTTTTCTGATGACGCCGTACAATTGGCATACAGTAAGGGCTTCTAAGAACTGCTGTCGCCAAGTAGGCCGTCCTTGAACGCTTAAAGCCCAATCAAACAACAAATTTAAGTTACTTCCTTCAATGTCTCTGGAAATTCTTTGCAGTATAACAAGTCGATCCAACGCTGTATCAGGTACATCGTATAAAAGAAACACTAGTGAAATCAAGTCGTAAACTTCCAATTCTTTTTCTATTTTAGAAATCACCTCCAGGTTTATTGCGCTCAAATTTTTATCACTAACTGCAATATCTTCAGATTGTGCGCGGGCGTCGGTACACATCATCTTGAATCAAAGGCATCTGGCGACTGTAACGACGTGAGTAGGTATATTTTTGGCTTATTTTACAAAACAAATAAACATAAAGAAAAGGCAAAAGTAAAGTAAGTTGCAAAATTTGTCACGCACGGGTGTCAAATCAGGGAATTCC
>JALPQI010027650.1:0-15265 GCA_025490895.1 Thaumatotibia leucotreta
ATACCGTCTTCGATGACTTGGTCACGTTTGTCGTAGGCCACCTGACTACGTAGGAAACATGCCTTAACCTAGCCCTTGACGGCCCCCGACGCTGCGGCAGACCAAAGAAGCGATAGCTAGATGTCGTGAAGGCTGACATGAGTGTAAATGGGCTTACAGTAGAAGATGCCCAGGATCGAGCAAAGTAGAGGAAATGTAGCACGAAAACGGAACTGGCAAAGGCCGGGATAATGCTAGGTAGAATAAGAAGAAGCCCACTGCGGTCATCTCGGTCCTGAGCCAATCTAACCCAGAAGTGTCCCGCAATCTTACAGATGTCGTCGACTCAACTTCAGATCTCAGATCGGACTGTGCCTTGCCTTACCTAATCAATAATCACCAAAATCGTTTTCTCTCGCCCTGCGCATGGCAATTTTTCCTTCAACAGCCTCTCAACACCGTCCTCAAATGACGGTGCAACGACTGTCCCACCATCGTGGGATGCCCGGCCACAGCTGCAGTAGCGGAAACGTGGGAGCAGCCACACATAATCCAGGAGGAGTACCGTTTGTATATTAATTCGTAGATCCAACGAGCCAACGGGGCTCTTTCATCGTGGGGTGAGTGCCACGGCTCGTATCTGTGCCTGTACAAGGCGGGCCTGGAGACGATCAAAGCGCCAGTGTTCGTGTCAAACGTCGCGCGGGACCCCGACACTCGCTGCCAGGTCTACCAGGCTGTCGGGTGAGTCATCATTTCAGCCATTTACCGCCCGTGATGTAGCGGAGAAGCTCCAAGAATACCGTCTTCGATGACTTGGTCACGTTTGTCGTAGGCCACCTGACTACGTAGGAAACATGCCTTAACCTAGCCCTTGACGGCCCCCGACGCTGCGGCAGACCAAAGAAGCGATAGCTAGATGTCGTGAAGGCTGACATGAGTGTAAATGGGCTTACAGTAGAAGATGCCCAGGATCGAGCAAAGTAGAGGAAATGTAGCACGAAAACGGAACTGGCAAAGGCCGGGATAATGCTAGGTAGAATAAGAAGAAGCCCACTGCGGTCATCTCGGTCCTGAGCCAATCTAACCCAGAAGTGTCCCGCAATCTTACAGATGTCGTCGACTCAACTTCAGATCTCAGATCGGACTGTGCCTTGCCTTACCTAATCAATAATCACCAAAATCGTTTTCTCTCGCCCTGCGCATGGCAATTTTTCCTTCAACAGCCTCTCAACACCGTCCTCAAATGACGGTGCAAC
This sequence comes from Thaumatotibia leucotreta, assembly GCA_025490895.1. NCBI lineage: Eukaryota > Metazoa > Arthropoda > Insecta > Lepidoptera > Tortricidae > Thaumatotibia > Thaumatotibia leucotreta. The sequence goes on from JALPQI010027650.1 coordinate 1,239, forward strand.
GACTGTCCCACCATCGTGGGATGCCCGGCCACAGCTGCAGTAGCGGAAACGTGGGAGCAGCCACACATAATCCAGGAGGAGTACCGTTTGTATATTAATTCGTAGATCCAACGAGCCAACGGGGCTCTTTCATCGTGGGGTGAGTGCCACGGCTCGTATCTGTGCCTGTACAAGGCGGGCCTGGAGACGATCAAAGCGCCAGTGTTCGTGTCAAACGTCGCGCGGGACCCCGACACTCGCTGCCAGGTCTACCAGGCTGTCGGGTGAGTCATCATTTCAGCCATTTACCGCCCGTGACTTAACGGAGAAGCTCCAAGAATACCGTCTTCGATGACGTGGTCACGTTTGTCGTAGGCCACCTGACTACGTAGGAAACATGCCTTAACCTAGGCCTTCGACCCCATGGCTGACCAAAGAAGCGATACACCACTGCCAGGTCTACCAGGCTGTCGGGTGAGTCATCATTTCAGCCATTTATCGCCCACTGCTGAGCATAGGCCTCTCTTCTTTTACGCCACTCATCTCGGTCCTGAGCCAATCTAACCCAGAAGTGTCCCGCAATCTTACAGATGTCGTCGACTCAACTTCAGATCTCAGATCGGACTGTGCCTTGCCTTACCTCATCATAATCACCAAAATCGTTTTCTCTCGCCATGCGCATGGCAATTTCTCCTTCAACAGCCTCAAATGACGGTGCAACGACCGTCCCACCATCGTGGGATGCGACCTGGCCACAGCTGCAGTAGCGGAAACGTGGGAGCAGCCACACATAATCCAGGAGGAGTACCGTTTGTATATTAATTCGTAGATCCAACGAGCCAACGGGGCTCTTTCATCGTGGGGTGAGTACCGCGGCTCGTATCTGTCCCCGTACAAGGCGGGTCTGAAGACGATCAAAGCGTCATCGTCGACTATCATCGTCAACGCGGCGCGCGACCCCGACACTCGCTGCCAGGTCTACCAGGCTATCGGGTGAGTCATCATTTCAGCCATCTACCGCCCGTGATGTAGCGGAGAAGCTCCAAGAATACCGTCTTCGATGACGTGGTCACGTTTGTCGTAGGCCACCTGACTACGTAGGAAACATGCCTTAACCCAACCCTTGACGGCCCCGACGCTGCGGCAGACCAAAGAAGCGATAGCTAGATGTCGTGAAGGCTGACATGAGTGTAAATGGGCTTACAGTAGAAGATGCCCAGGATCGAGCAAAGTGGATGAAATGTAGCAGGAAAGTGGACCTTGGAAAAGGCCAGGATAACGGTAGGTAGAAGAAGATTGGCCACTGTTGGGCATAGGCCTCTCGGTCCTGAGCCAACCTAACCCAGGAGTGTCGCAATGTTACGAATGTCGTCGACCCAACGAGCCAACGGGGCTCTTTCTTGAACGACACTCATCTCGGTCCTGAGCCAATCTAACCCAGAAGTGTACTACGAATGTCGTAACCCAACGAGCCAACGGACGCCCAGCCAGGGGCTCTTTCATCGTGGGATGACTACTTGAGCTCATAGTTATTTATTCACAAGTAGATGTTCTCAGTGCAAAGGCATTCATTCCCGTGGCGCTTATGGCGTTATGTTCGTAAGCTCGTATACAAGTACAAGACCGCGAGACGCAAGCGCCATTTCATAACAAAATACAATGTTTTAGAATATTCAAACTCTTTTTATTAGGGTTCCGTAGTCAGAATAAAGGGGAACCTTTATATTTCGTCTGGGCAGTGTGTTCGTCTATTTATCCACATATTGCAGGTGTTTTACTTAAACTGTAAGGCGTAAGGCGAGATCGCTGAAATTTGGGACGTACACCCACCACACGGCACTGATGTTTACTTCATCATCTCAGCCATAAGACGTCCACTGCTGAAAGTGCTGAACACAGGCCTCCCCTCTGGACTTCCACATGTAACGGTTAGATGCGACCTGCATCCAGCGTGTCCCGGCGACCTTCACAAGGTCGTCTGTCCATCTTGTGGGTGGACGTCCTACGCTGCGTTTGCCTAGCCATGGTCTCCACTCGAGCACTTTTCGACCCCATCGACCATCTGCTCAGCAAGTAGAGATGTTTGTTTACTAAAGTAAATGTATTTTGTATTTTTTCTAGACCAAAACGCTACCTGCTAGCCGATCTCGTGGACTGGTTCTACGGGCTCATGCGCAAAGACGAGAAGTGGGGCTACCGGCGCCTGGACATGAAGTACGACCCTATCCTCGGCATCAAGGTGGCTCTCATCAACTTGCTGTCCCCGGCATACCCCTTCGGCAATGTCACGTGGGAAGCTATTGAGAAGGTGAGTAAAGACGAGTAGTGGGGCTAAGTACGACCCTGTCCTCGGTGTCAAGGTCGCTCTCATTCACTGATTACGTTTTCCTGAGTCTCCTTAAAATTACAGTTTTATAGCTTAAAAATTCACAGAACTTTGATTTTTTTACAGTTACGTGGCCTTTCCAAATCATGATAGTAGAGCGTGCATGATACTTTCTTCTATGCAAACTATGCAACTTGTCCCCTGAGTGATGTGACAGAATAACAATAAAAAAAATAATGACCTTTATGTCCTGGTCACGACATGGGTCTAAGGCGACCGGCTTAGCGGAAAACGTATGGTGCTCCCTCTCGCACCCATATCGGCATCCCGGTCCCACTCATGGATTCGCTCGCCGCTGGTCGCCTTAGACCAATATCGTGGCCGGGGCATTAGGGTGCGTCTCCACTGACACTGAGCGGAGCTGTGTGAGCTCGGCCAATGAGACCGCATCACAGTGTTTCGAATTTTGAATTTGAAGGATGTAATTGGTCAATTTTGCACATCAGTGGAGCCGCACCTTTAGGCACTGGTCTCACCGCGAGCTACTAAGCTATGAACTATCGGCTATAAACACGAACAAAAAATACGTACTCCCGTGTCTCTTTTATTTACACGGGAGTGCGTATCTTTTGTTTATAGCCGATAGTTCATAGCATAGTAGCTCACGATGAGACCAGAGTGCCTTACATTGAAGAGTTAATTTAAAATAATGTTTAATTGTTTACAGGAATCCACCAGCGACATCATTGACCCCAGACTCCCCTCTCTCCTGGACCTCGGCGTGACCCTCACGGAGATCGAGAACCAGGCTCCCTGGGAGCTGAAGCCCTTCCGCGTCTACCAGTACTACAACGACAAGTTGGGAGAGTTCGTCAAGCCGGAGAACCCTAAAGTGCAGTGCTAGATGCAAATACAATCAAATCAATCAGGATATTTGTAGATATGTTCAACTTTTAATAAATTATCTTTGTTTTTAAGCGGTTTGTTTATAACACACAGGGCATCGTTACTTCCTCAGGCATAGCATATGATTGATGTGGCAGTATCTTGTGACGAGATTAACTCGTCTCTTCCATAGTCGCTCCCTACTCTTCAGCGACCTGCGGCTTGAAGCCGCGTACGCCTACACTCGCATTCGCGCCGCGATTAAATGTTAATGAAAGTGGAACGGGTAGTCTTTGTCACCTTCAGATACTATATCGCTAATAATGTGCTAAGCCTACAGGCTTATGGTGCTTTATCGTTACATGTGCCACATACGTCTTAGTTAAAACCTGAGCAACATAGACAAGCGCTAAAAATGTAACCATAAGCCTGCAATGATTTCGACCCCAGACTGCCCTTCCTCCTGACCTATTACCGACTTCGCGGACTTTCAAGGATTTGTCACTGTCACTCTAACGAAGGCGTCATTAGAGTGACCAAGACAAATCCTCAAAATTAGCGATTTCGAAGTTCGCGGTAGACCTCCTAGACCTCACCTCAGGCCCAGGCCTCGACAATCAGGATTTTGTAGATAATAAATGTTCAACTTTTAATAAATAATCTTTGTTTTTAAGAGTTGTTTTTACACTACCTCCTTCACATTGAATGAACACATTAGCTTTCAACCTTAATACTGCAGTTTAAGGTTGAAATTAGAAAGGGTTTTCTCCAGAAGTTGCTATCTTTTATCTTTTGGACGCCAATGACTGCTATAACCGCGGGTTCGACGCCAAAACGATACGTTTCATGATGCACAGAGCAATTTCAACCTACATACACATGCGTAAAGTTCATATTCAGTTAACACTTTGGTGACGTGGCGTCTGAGTGACAGCTATTGTATTTGACATGGCATCGAAAATATTAACCCTTCCGAGCCCCAGCTTCATCATATGATGATGGAAGTAAATAAGCACTTCAAATGCCTGGGATTCGATGGGTTAATAAACGTATTAAAAGTAATAAAGACTGTTTAAACTTTAGACAGCCATGGACTGCTGAATTGAACTTTATACACATTCATATAGGTCCACATTGCTCTGTGGGCCGGGACTTATACCGGTCTTAGCCGGCGAAACTGCGGTGCCCATAATAATATACTCGAAATTTCGTATGTGTATTTGAATAAAACAACTGAATATGATGGATTTTTTTATTTAGACTTATTTAAGGTGCGGGCCTGCCTCTGCCGAATCCTCCTCTCTGTAACAATAGATAAAATCAATTAGCATAATAATTTGTAGCTACTTTCACCCTCCGCATACGAGGTGATAAATGTTTATATGGCGTTTCCATACATTTGGGGTCTGGTATAACCCACCTCGTATGCCGAAGGTTAAACTATTTTTTGAAGGTTTTTGGAGGTTTATAAAGAGTAAGATAAATAAACTATGTTATTGTTATTCCATGTTCGCTGTGTTAAAAAATATCCGAACATGGTATTTTCTCCATACAAAAAGAACATTTCTTTTTTCGTTCTTCATATAAATTCTAAGTTAATGGAGTAATTTAAAAATATGATATTGTAAATTACATAAAATATTGAGTAGTACATAAACAGTATAAAACATTTTAAAATATTGGGGTATTTCGAGGTTTATGTAAAATAACGGTTCCGGCCCCTGCAACAGAGGCATGCTCAGATATCTCTCAGCAGCCTGTTCGCTCCAATATATATTATATCTAATAGCGACTGTACGCCAGCGTAGCGACGTTGCCAAAGAAATGTAGTGCCCAAACAACAATTTGCAAGTAAACTGTTGTCTTTATGCTCTCAAATAAAGGTGCATTTTATCAATATGCTGGTGTGTGTGGCATGAAATTGTGAAATTCTAACTTCTTATCAAGTCAGTAGCAATATAAGGGTTAATGAATTCATTCATTAATTGTATAATTATACAATTCTGCAGCCAAATATATGTTCATGCATGACCTTAAAGTCCCTCTAGCAACAGATGATAGGGTGCCAATTATGTATAGGACATTACATCAGCAAGCGTAGCACTACAATTTCTACAACACAAGCACTTTCTGCCATTGTAATTAGATATTTATGATTTGATAATTTTAATTTATCTTTTTGCAATAGACTACTATCAACCCAAAAGGAAAATCTAGTGACTGTTATTTACAAGGTTTTTCACTACTGCTATTTTTACGCACTAGTGGGAGAATTGGTTTATTTCTTGTCAGGTTGAAACTTCGGACCGTCATCTGTACTAAAAAAACGTCGTACGATACACGTGTGAAAAGGAAATTCATAACTCGTGTTGATTTAAAACACTCCCTTTGGTCGTGTTTTGATTTATCACCACTCGTTTCGATCTTAATTTTTTTGCACAAGGTATTTCCTTTCCTCAAGTGCATTGTGCGTCGTGAAAAACAGATGGCCCTCCAAAGTTTTGACTTTACAATACAACAAATGAAGCAGTTCATGCACTGGCACGTAAAAAAGCACAATCTTACTGAAATACACATTTTAAATTAATTTTAGGGGTTTAGTCATTTTCTGGCTATCCTGGTATGATTAATGAATAAAAATAAAATGAGTATACTTTTATCAAAAATTTAAATGTGTTCATTTGATCTATCCTTGTTCTATGATTTGTATCTTTACTTTTAAATTAATTTTAGGGGTTTAGTCATTTTCAGAATCTGCCAATTAAGTAAAGGACTGTGAACCCTTTGACGCCCAAGGGTCTCAAGGGAATATGTTTCCTGCCATTAGTACCGTTTGGTAGACAGATTTGGTAGCTAGCTGCCAAATGGGAAATATGGTTTCCCGCCTGGTAGCCAGCTATGAAATGGGAATAACTTCCCCATCTCATAGCCGGATCTGGTACAAACGTGGTTACAAATCGGTAATTATAAGTCCCGATTTAAAACCAGTTACCTATTGGGATTTTATTCCCATTTTGAAACTAGTTACGAAACTTTGGCTACCAAACCAAGACTCAATCTGAGAATTGAATCTTACAGTTTTGTAATAAAGGCTAGCTGTGCCTACTTATGGGACTAAATGTGTTTTATGATGGTTTAGTTAGTTTTAGACAATTTTCCAAATAATTTTAATTTCAAGCACATTTCCAAAAATCATGTGGAAATTACATTGTTACTATCCTACATAGTTTGATTAAGCACATAGACAAATATCAGAAAACCACGTAATTTTACTCTTGCCATTCTCGCATAATGTTCATATGGTGGGAAATATAATAATAAATTCCCTGTATCTTATAAAGGGTTCAGCTCTTACCTATACAAGTCTTAATAAGACTATCATAATTAAAATTTATTCTATTACACCTTTTTGTTCATATATGTCAATATACATCAGTAGGCAAATCATATCACTAATAGGATATAGACTAGCAAAAGCAATTAAATCCATAAGAATTTATCATTTTAAAGACAGTATTTATGTTTTAAGATTTTAATTAGAATGAAAAATTAATCATGGGTTGGATCAATATGCAAATGTCAAATGGTGAAAAGTGATGAAAGTTTGTTCAGGACTTAGATATGAACCTTCTCACTGTTTATTATGTGACAAGAACTTACGAATTCGACATCAGCGGAGCCGGGGCCGACGTCAGCCTTCTTGTCGTGCGGCGCGCCACCGGGGGCGGTGGGTGCGCGGCGGTAGGCGGAGCGGTCCTCGGCGGCGCGCGCCGGCGCGTCGGGGCGGCCCACGGCGCCGCGCCGGACGGTCTCCGTGCGCACGGACCGCTTCAGGGTAGCGGGCACAATTTCGGGGGGCAGGTGCAGGAATATCCGCAGGTATTCGATACCCTCGTTTGTGAGGTACCTGGAATGTACATTTGAATGTTTAGGTTACAATTTCTTCACACTTCCACCTCCTAGAGATCCAAAATCGATAGTATTTAACAGCAACAGAATTTTCTTACATCCAAACGAGTTAAAAAGTATCCCTGCCTGTATCTTGCAAAAGTCCTATTGCAAGATACAGGCATAAAAATATTAAATATATGCCTTATGGTATGAAGTACTAAGCTAAAAACATGTTTAAAGATAGAGAATAAACTCTTTCCAAATATCGATTACAAAAGAGTATTCCTACGAGGGTTTGGAGAACTTATTAGATATGATTTTTAAGTAGGTTTTCATTCATTTCAAAATGAAATGAATCCACTGAAAGTAAGAATAAACAAATTTAAACTTAATTAAAGTTAATCTTACCAGTAGAAATGCCTCCACGCAAACTGTTCCTTCACATAACCTCTGGATTTGAGGGACTGCATAGCTTTGATCACCTGCAGGTTGGGGATCTTCTCCAAGTCGGGGTGTTTGGGGGCATGGTAGTCCTTCTTGGCTACCATGACACCCTCTTTGAATAAGTATTCATAGATTGCGACACGGTTTGTTTTTGGCATCAACATCTTGACGGCCTGTCTGTAAAACAAGGGTGAGATAGGGCTTAGAGGTTATAAACATAGAACACGAATAATACGGTATTGTCACAAAATCACTGAGACGGATCACAATCAAGTTGATAAAATGTCGATTTACAAAACGTATTTCATTACTATTATCTGATTAAATAAATAAATTTGGATTTATATTCCGGATTTGTACCTTTCGCCAACTTTGACAAACAGAAAAGAAACCACAGATAGTGGAAGAAATACAATTGATGATGACATTACGAAGTTGATTTGCAAAGCATGCTTTGATCTTATAAAAACTGAAAATTAAAAAATTCTGTGCTATTTTATCATACGTCTTACTATATATATATCCAAAAATGTATGATTGTGCTCAATTGTAATATTACTTATAGTAAGACTAGAGTAAGTATGTCAGTGAAATGCTATTCACATTTAAAAGTATAATCCAGCTTTCTATTCTAGCTGCACTCGTGAACGTTATATTTTCAATGTATCTGTGGGTCTGTCAAATGTCAATGTCATGATTGTCATGTCATGTCTCATGTCAACTTGTAACTTGTCAGGCGAGGCGATCTAGGCTTCGCTTTGCAGTGCTGTGTGTTTGCTTTTTTATTGTAATTTAAGTATAGTGTTAAGGATTATAGAAAAAGCTTGCATATGGTTACTTATACGCCAGCGTAGTCTTAAGACAAAATGGATTTCCAAAATAGACCGGGCGGTAAAACCGGCGGAGGCGGGGTAGCATCATGGTCCGAGAGCAACAGAGATCGACGCGAAAGACTCCGGCAACTTGCCTTGGAGACTATCGACTTAAACAAAGATCCCTATTTTATGAAAAATCACTTGGGTAAGAAATTTAAATATTTTATTGTTTATCATCAAATAGTTAATCTTTCCTTTGACTATATACTTAAAACAGTAACTATCTTGTTGATAGTAGATATGCTTGGGATATAATCTATTAAAACTTAACTTTTCATTCAATGAGTCTCACTTGGACGTTGTTTAACGACAAGGAACCACCCTCTGTTTGTCAATTACTTGACCACTTAAACTTTGATTTACAGGATCATATGAGTGCAAACTTTGCTTAACCTTACACAACAATGAAGGGAGTTACTTAGCTCACACCCAAGGGAAGAAACATCAAGCTAATCTTGCTCGCAGAGCTGCCAAGGAGGCCAAAGAAGCGCCTCAACAGCTGGCCCCGGAGAAGCCCAGGATTGAGCCTAAGAAGTTTGTCAAGATTGGACGACCTGGGTACAGAGTAACCAAGCAGAAGGACCCAGAAAATGGACAACAAAGCTTGTTGTTCCAAGTAGATTATCCTGGTATGATTAATGATTAAAAATAAAATGAGTATACTTTTATCAAAAATTTAAATGTGTTAATTTGATCTATCCTTGTTCTATGATTTGTATTTTTACTTGCAGAAATTGCTGAAGGTGTCCAACCCAGACACCGCTTCATGTCAGCCTATGAACAAAAAATTGAGCCCCCAGACCGCAGGTGGCAGTACTTGTTGTTTGCAGCAGAGCCATACGAGACAATTGCCTTCAAGGTCCCAAGCCGAGAAGTCGAAAAACATGACTCCAAGTTCTGGACCCATTGGAACAAGGATACCAAGCAGTTCTTCTTGCAGTTTGCCTTCAAGATGGAAGCATTACGCATGCCACCTCCTCCCCCTAAAATGTGGGAGAACCATGGGATGCGGCTACCTCCTCCACCAGGAGCACCGATGATGGGAGTGCCACCACCACCTCCTTTATTACCTGTTCCTCCACCACCACCTTCCATGTAGAATAAAGTGTGATTACAATAAATATTTGGAAACTTTTATGTATGAGTTTATTTCACCAATATTTGTCTATATATATTTATTTTGTTGTGTAAACCAATAGCCAAAAGTAGATAGTGTAAATAAGAATAAGAATAAGATTTCTACAATAAATGGCAGTTTTTTAATAGGACTTGTATCATTATTACTATTATAGTTGAGTAATTTATTGAGATAAATGGTCTGAACATTGTAGTTACCATACCATTTAGATCTTTGGAATTTGTACTCTGTATCATCAGAAAAAATTGCTTCTCTTAGTCTACCATGGCTTGTAATAAATATACTAGTAATAGTGGTAAAATCATAAAATCAGAGTTCCTTTCACATCATAGGGGTATACCGATTAGGTATTTAGAGTAAAATGTTGAACCCATAATGGGGCATGTTTTTTTTGCATGCATGGGGTATGTTGGAAGAAGGTCGCTTACAACATGACATTGTTCTATTAAGCTGAAAATGTTAAGTGAATTTGGGTTCAGTAATCATTCATTCATAACTTGACTAACAAGTCAGATTGGTGTTACTTCTTTGTATACACCAATTCGGCTCAAACAATAAACCAAACTACTTACCATCTTTATTCTAACAGAGTGCAGACATAAGTAATATACGTTTTTTACTGATATTCAACATAATCACTATAGATATTACAAAAACTGAACGTAAATACCGTGTAGCGGAACGTAATTTAACGGTTTCTGCAAGAAAAATAATAATACTCCCTTTTCCACCCCTCTCCTTGCCCTTGTCTACAATTTGGCGCGCGTTCGTTCGCCCAACGGACGGACGGAGCGTTGAGTTGAGATTGTATTGTGTGTACGTTCGAGACTAATGTTATTGCATTTTACATAGTTTTTTGTTATTTATTCGTGAAAGTTTATATTTAAAAAAATGTTCTCCAAAGCCAAAAGATTCGAACCATTATGTGAGTATGAAATTTATATATATTTTTTAAGAAATTTACTCAGGCGATTGAATGCTTTTGTTTTTTTATATTATACGTACGTAATAATAATAATCTTGAATGCACCGGTTCTTTAATTAATAATTAATTCATTCCATTCACGGTAACGCACATCCATGTTTTGTTTATAAAAATTGAACATAATTACAACATTTTGAGTAATTTAGATACCTAGTTGGAATAATCTCATTTATTTCATTCCATTTATATTTTAATAATTATCATTATAATTTTCTACATGTACTGCGATCATGTCGCCTATTTTTTGTACTTATTGCAAAAGTTCTTTGATTCTATTTATCCCATTGGGTACCTACAAAAGGAATTATTTATGATATGATGATAGGGTACGAAATACCTAATACAGGGTGACATCGGAGTCGTGATCCAAACTGTGAGAAACGTGTTAAGATGGTCTTCCTAAACAATGTTCTCTATGGGACCTATATGAACAAACATACTTTTTATACGACTAGTAAAGTTCGAGTTCATTAATATGTATACATTTCTCCATACTAATCCTTTCCAAATGTGTTTACATAATTATGAAACGAGACTGGAAGTTATGAACACTTCCGCACCGTTCGGTATGAAATCAGAGTTTTTTTTTCGCGATATTCATATTTGTTCCATGGGAAACCTTGTTGAGAATGACCATCTTAACACGTTTCTCACAGTTTGGATCACGACCCCGATGTCACCCAGTATAATTTCAAAAGGATATATAATATATAAGAGCGTTTATGAGTTTTATGATTCTTAAAAATATTCAAAAAGGAAAATCGTTTATGTTTCTCGTTCATGTTTAGGTAATCGTTTACTCAATCGTAAGACATAACTACAGGGTGATTTTTTTTATACACCGTTAATTTTTTTGGGTTAATTCTGAGGTCGTATTGATGAACTTTTACTATGGGACTGAAAATGAAAACTAGAAAAAAAAAGTGATATCAGATCTCAAGGGTTTGTATGGAACATCAGTTTTGTTTTCTCGAATTGGATGTCGGTCCCATAGTAAAATTTTATCAATATGACGTCAGAATTAACCCTCTGAAATTTGAATGGTGAATAAAAAATCACCCTGTAAGTATATTAAACCAATAATTAACATTTCAACTATTGTCCAGCACTCAAAAACCAAACAAAAGAAACAAAGCAACCGGAGCCTGAAAAACTGAAGCCAGCCAAGCTGCCCGAGCCAGAGAAAGTGAAGACTGTGAAGGCACCAGCCGTTGCGAGTAAACCCAAGCCTACTGTTACACCAGCGAAGACGAAGATCAGCAGCGATGTGCAATCCCAGTGCAGCTCCATACCAAGCGTCAAGTCTTTCCTTACTGTAGGATATACAGTTTTAATCTGAATTTACTTTTCCTTGGCTTTTCTGCAAATCAACATACTATTGATTTCAATTTATTAAGAAATTAGTGGAAAAATATTTAAGTCTTTATTTATTAAACAGGCAGACAGCAGTAACAACTGATGATGCCTGTATCTGGATTTCTTCAATAATTGTTATATTATTGTGCAATAGTGAAACTTTACAGCTAAGGCATAATTTTGATGATGCAGATAATTCTTATGAAACTCAGTTTCAAAAGCAAATATTTTATGTCCACATTGGTACTTTCTGTAGAATAATAATATTAATAGTGCAAGCATAATTGAATTGAAGTTACCTACTTACCTCAAAAATTAAATACAATCATTATTTTCTTACAGCCAAAACCTGTCACAAATAAAAAAATTGTCAAAGCTCCATCTAGCCTTAAAAAACCCTTGCATCCAACACAAAAGTCAAGTGGCAATAAAAATGAAACTTGTAAGGTGGGCACTGAAGACATCATCAAAGCACAGGAAGCTGAAATAAGGTATTCTTATTATGATATTTAAATATTCAGCGTATTGGGATACCCACGTATTTATGTCGATGATTGGTTCACATGTTTCGACAAATTAAGAGGATCTAGCTCAGGAATAACCCAGTTGCTAAATATTTTAATGTTTGCGTCTCATATTATTCTCTTTTTAATATTCTTGAATTTCTATCTTGTTAATGTTTTGGAAAAAGTACTTCATTACATTTATTGCTATCCTTTTAGGAACAAGGATTATACTATTAATGAGTATAACAAACAAATAGAAGAACTAAAAACAGAAATTGCCAATTTACAAAAACAAATGAAAGAAGCTACTAAAAGTGTTAACAATCCTGACAATCTGAACAAACAGTTCTCTGAAATATCTCTCAAAGATCATAAAGAAACTAGAGCCAAAGATAATGTTAATGAAAATATTGCTAATGATAACTTAGAAATTATTGACAAATATGAACTCAAAATTGCTGAGATTGAACTACTCTGTGAAAAACTGGAACAAGAAGTAAGCAGCAAACAGGTAGAGCTGACGTCTCTTGAAGAAGTCATAACAATCAGAGATAGTTTATGCCAGGATCTTCAAGAGAAGCTAAGTAATATGGAAACTGTTCTGGAAGAAACTAGGTCTAGACTTGAAATGGTCAAAGGTCATCATGCCTTAGCTTTAGAAGCTAATGAAAGCATTCGGCGAGAGTATAAGGCAGAACTTGAAAGCCTGAAATCCAAATTTGAAGAAGAAAAGCAAGCTATCACATCCCGGTCTAAAACTGAACAAGACAGCATTAGAGAACATTACAGCATTATCATTGAGACTCTAAAACATCAGATGGCTAAAGATAAAAATGAGATGTTAAACGATTTGCAACAACAACTTGCCAATAAAGACAATGAGATGAAAGCAAAACTAGAACAGATTGATGAAGCTACTCACGAGAAACTTAGGCTTTGCGAGATTCAGTTTGAAGAGCGTAGTCGGTCCATACAAGAGCATTGGGCTCAACAACAAGAGAAAATATTCTCGTTAGAAAATGAAACCAAAGATCTTAAGTACAGTATTAGCGTGATGGAACAGAAAAACCAATATTTACAAAGAGATTATGACGCCATTAAAAAACAGTGCGAAATCTTGAAGTCTGAAAAAGAGAGCATACTTGAAGAGGCTAATGAGCTAAAAGATGAAACGAAAAAGAAATTAATCGATTTTGAGAATGAAATCAATAAACTTACAGTTGAAGTAGACAAGACAAGTAAAGAGAAACATCAGTTTGAGATGTCTCTGTCAGTTACTAGAGATATTGTTCAAGTTCTCACAATGCGGCTTCGCGAGTCTGACAATGAATTGGAACATTTAGAAGAGAAAGTTAAATCTTTGACTGATTCTAAAGAGGCGCTCGAAAATGAACTTTCTACATACAAAAGCTCTTTAAATAACGCTTTATTGGAATGTAATGAATATAAAGAAGCCTTAGTGAATATCCTCAAGTCGAAAGCAGCATTAGCCAAAGAACACACGCGAATAATGGAGCATAATGTAACGCTTATTGAGAGTTTGCAGAATGTAGAGAAAGAAGCGTATCGAGAGCTGGGAACTATACAGAGTGAGCTGATTGAGGATGTTGAGATGCTGAAGAAGGAGTCCAAATCTCAAATT
>JALPQI010027651.1:0-10122 GCA_025490895.1 Thaumatotibia leucotreta
TTTCTGGCCTATTACAGTGCAGTACATTCTAATTATAAGTATTTAGAGCATACTAAATAACGATTTTACACTACTAAAAAGCAAAAAATAAAATATTTTAAAATAAAAATAAAACCGCCTTCAAAAATTCGCCCAAACTAAAAAGTCAAAAATAATTTTAGTTCCTACTTCTTAGGATTTCCTACACAAACCTTTAAACCTTTTACCCTATTCATTGAAATAAAATATTATGGCTAGGTATCCTACAGATTTCTTAGAAGTCGGTGCCAAGCCAAATATGTTCTCTTCGCGAGTATATAACTGTATTTGATAGAGGCTAGAGCTTTGTAACTTACTGTCACTCCGGTTATGCTTTCATCAAAATGACTGAGGTAGAACATTCTGTTGATAAAAACATAATCAGAGTGACAGTAAGTTACAAAGCTCTATCTAATATATACCTGAATGAACGTATTTGGCTTGGCACCGACTTCTAAGAAATCTGTAGGGTACCTAGCCATAGGTGGTTTTATTTTTATTTTAAAATACTTTATATTTACACGGGAGTGCGTATCTTTTGTTCGTGTTTGTAGCCGATAGTTCATAGCTTAGTAGCTCGTGGTGAGACCGATGCCTTACCTAACCCACTTTGTCCTACCCAGTTCTAACCTAACCTAACGTACTTTGATACAGTAGTGACTTACTAATGAGATGGCAGTTCTAACCTAACCTAACGTACTTTGAGATAGTAGTGACTTACTAATGAGATGGCAGTTCTAACCTTTTTTTTTTTTTTGTTTAGGGGGGGAGAAATGCTTTACGCATACCGCCCGGGTGCGGGAGGGGACCCGAGCGGTTATGTGGGACTCCCGTGGCTAATGAGGCCTACGGTATACCCACTAAAAAAACCCCCCCCATATGCCACCTAGTCGCCTTTTTGGCGGGGTTACGAGAACGCTCTCGCTTACATTCGCAACCCCGCCGGCGGCAGCTGCTTGCCGGCAGCTCCTACGCGGGTGTCCGAAGACCCTCCACGCTAGGCGCGCCAGATGGTTGGGCGCGCCTTCCTCCTCGGTCTCCATGAGGCATTGTGGCGGACCCTCCCGAGACCGCCACAAGGAGACCGTAGGTGCCGGAAGATTTCCCGGCACCTGGCGGCATATCAGGTCTGTGGTTATGCCGCCGACCACACTTCGGCTGCAGAGGATAGGGCGAGCGGCAACGACAACACCGACACTCCTCTTCCTCTGCAGCCCCACCGACGCCGTTACGGCGGAACGGCCCCGCCAAGGTCGCAGGGGGTAGGGAGAGTGGCGCTCCGTAATACCATCACGCCTCTCCCCCTGCGATCCCACCTCGGCCACAGAGGATAGGGAGAGCGGCAACGACAACACCGACACTCCTCTTCCTCTGCGGTCCACCACCACGCGTCCTAAGCGGGCTCGGTGAGCCCACTTGGAGCGTCCTCCTCGGGCCAGCCGGCGGCCCAAAACTGGCCGGCCCTGGGTGCCTCTTCGCTTCACCGTGGGTGACCAGTCCACGGTTACTGAGCCCCTCCACCACGACCAGGTGGGCACCCCACGGGGGGGATGGCAGTTCTAACCTAACCTAACCCACTTTGTCCTACCCAGTTCTAACGTAACCTAACGTACTTTGATATAGCAGTGACTTAATAATGAGATGGCAGTTCTAACCTAACCCACTTTGTCGTAACAGTGAATTCCTAATGAGATCGCAATTGTTCTAGTCTAACCTTACCCAGTTTGCCACAGCAATAATGAACGGTAGTCAAGATCGTAGTTCTAACCTAACTTACCAATCACCTCATCTTTTTCTTAACATTGTCTTATTACATCGTTATAATAAGTATATGTACCAAACCCAATCTACCATAATAGATAATGCATTTCTGCCTAACGTAAAATATATGTATGTGAAGTAAGTTTCGGAGAGTTGTATACACGGTGTTACGTCAGCATTCCGAAAGATTTTAATGCTGGATTCCTGACCATATTTAGAGTCTTTAATGTTATATAAAATTTCCTGAATTCGGCTTGGTTTCAGAGATAATCAACCTTTTTTCGAAATAAGTTTTTCGACGTAACTCGTCATTTAACTTCTTTTGAATTACAATGCTACCACAATGTGTTCTAATATTACCACACCTTTTGCCTGACAATCAAAAAATACGAATAGATTTGACGAAATAACCTGTAGGTACCTAAAAAAACAATTGAAATAAATAATTTAAACAAATTGTTGTTATGATAAAAAGTACTGGAAATGTTAAAAAATATTCAAATCGGCCTAAAAAAAAGAAAAAAATTTTTTTTTGGTGGAATTGACATAAGGTCTCATAATATTTTGTGTTTATTTTGATGTCTAGAATGCATAGTTAAAATCTTTCGCAGTGCTCGCGTAACACCGTGTATAATTATGTACCTATGCCAAAAATATGGAAATCCAATTTCTGCGAAATAACACATGACCTAAATAATAATATGCCAAAATAGTTTCTGGCAAAGTAATATTCTAAATATTGTTTACAAAAATTGATTATGCCAAGTCTCTTATAACATAAGCGTTTCGAAAAAAAAATGCCATATAGAGGGATTAGAGGGAGCCCTAAACAGACAGAGAGACAGACAGACATACAAACAATGATTTTGAAACTTTACAAAATAAACACACCGTCAGGTGGGCATCAAGTCATGTGGTAATTCTTTATGTATGTCATAAGAAAAGTTATAGTAACTGTACATTGCAAGCACTGCACATCCCCCCGACAGCATTAAATATAATTGCTGTACCCACGATCACGCTGACTTAATACACTTATTTTAATTACTTTATTCGTTAACGTTTATACGTCCGTAGCTGATACTCTTCATGCGTTAGTTTACAATAAATTATATCATAACCATAGATCAGTGATTTTATTTATCACATCCACCATCAAGAATGGGGCAAGTGTTGGGCTCGTACGGTAACTTAAACTCAGATCACATCATCAGTCTATAATTAGTCCACTGCTGGACAAAGGCCTCTCGTATTTGGTACCTAAGCATACGGATGCATTAGGAAGTAAATACCCATAATCGCCACGCAGGGCAAGCTGTTGCCCATCATCCAATATTCAATAAATAATGGTCAGTGACACTTCGAATCCCTTAGTTGACTATTAGGGCACCCACGGGAAGAGTTGGGGTGGTAACAAATGTATTTCTATTGCCATCACCACACGGCCACTCAACTTATACTCATTACATACCATTTTACAAGAATCAGTTGTGAAATTCAGACGGATGCAAAATAATATTTTCTGAATCAGAGTTCGCTTATTATAATAAGAATTGTTTCCCAGCGGAAATACTCTAGATCTTTAAGTTCAATGGGTTCAAACAAGTTTTAATTTCTTAACAAGCCATGTGGACAGCACAAAAAATATTTTAACTACCTACCTATTTGCAGAAAGTATATTTTAAAATAAATATACAAAACCTTACCTATCAATAATTATGTTTACACATAGGTAAGTAGGTGACTATCAAATTTGCTCAGTGTATTTTACAGGGATCTGTTACGAATTGAAACGGTCACATGTACAAAAATCATGCATTCAAACAAAGAAAAACAGGTGGGCAGGCAAATCGACAGGCAAACTATAACTTTCAGCCAGGCTATGAACAGGCACAGAGACGAACAGACAAACAGATCTTCTGATTTCATTAACGTGGAGGTTTATTTAGTTTTTAGGTCATGAAGACTTCAAATTTGAGAATTTAGGTATTCAGTTTAAATCAACGTTTTCTTCCGTATGGACCAACAGACACACAAACTTACTAGGAAGGTGATACGTTGTTTCCTGTAGTTGATTTTTATACGTATATAATAATTATGTATGTATTATGAATTAAAAAACCCACCAAGTACGAGTCGGACTCCGTACCATTATCAATTTATCATAAAAAATACAGTTAAAACAACCTATCTCAAAAACTATAAGAGATACATCTTGTCTCTTTTTCGTTAATTAAATACGAGTATATGTATTTTACCATCTCTTTTACGCATTATGAAGTATGAAGATAAGTGTTTGTCAACTATCAATAAATTGTAGGAGGTGTATGGTGTGAAGTATTTATTTCGCTCATTTTGTTAGAGTAAGACGTATCTTTACTTATATATCATTGGCGGTTCATACAACACAATCCTCACCAAATATCATTACTTCCGAGTATTCCATTTATTGTTTCCGAGTAAATTGGATGTGACGGACAGACACGGACAGAGACGGACATGACTTGACGAATATAAGGTTTTCGTTTTTTGCAATTTTGGCAACGGAACCCCAAAAACAGTTTGCTAAATTAGGAGACGGTTATGAATAAAGGGGTTATAATCTTCCATATCACTACATAATATAAAACAAAGTCGCATTCTCTTGTCCCTATATCCCTATTGTATGCTTCAATCTTTACACCTACGGAACGGATTTCGATGCGTTTTTTTAATCGATAGAGTGATTTAAGAAGAGAAGGTTTTAGGTAGACTATAAAACTTAAAATTATTTGAATAAAATAGTCTGCAAGTATAAAACCTGATAGGTTATCATTATAGGTCCATAAGAGATTGCCTAATCTAAAATCATAATGCCATGTTCATACCTACGTACAGATTAATAAAATTAGGACTCCAACTATTCAATATGTATTTAAGTATTTGTATGTATCTATTCTATATATTACATATTTTGTAGTTTAGTTCTCACACAAGCCTTGATGGAGTTTATTGTGGCACTAGGTTGATATGTGTAAGATGGTCACATGCTAAATATATTTATTTGTTCATATACTAATCGTCCAATAATAAAGAAACATTT
This sequence comes from Thaumatotibia leucotreta, assembly GCA_025490895.1. NCBI lineage: Eukaryota > Metazoa > Arthropoda > Insecta > Lepidoptera > Tortricidae > Thaumatotibia > Thaumatotibia leucotreta. The sequence goes on from JALPQI010027651.1 coordinate 4,862, forward strand.
TTTTTTTAATTATGTTGTTATTATTCGAAACACGACAAAACATAGCTATATAAATATTTAATTATTTTTAGTGTTTCTTGTTATATCGGCAATATTTTAGGTAGGTACAATCAGCAGCAGATATTGCTTAACGAGTAGGGTGTTCACAATGATCTTAACACACTCTAATAGTCGTGCATAGTTTATTTTGAAAACTCTGCCCGCTTAGCAATATCTGCTGCTGACTGTACATCATCTGAGAAAATTTCAACTAATTATCCATTAAATACATATTGGTGATAGACAGACAGATGGACAGACAGTGAAGTATGAAGATGCCCAGGATCGCGCAAAGAGGAGGAAAGGTAGGTACGGACCCTGGCAAAAGCCGGGATAACGATAGGTAGAAACAGAAGAATAGCCTTCATAATAATATTACAGAAACGTGATTAAACTTAATGTTTGTACAAGTTATTTTCCAGTCATCCTTGTCGCACACGCATATTGGCGCGACTGGTGCGAGCAAGAGGGGAAGAATAGTAGTAGTAGTAGTAGTAGTTGCATTTCGATGCAAGTGCAAAAAAAAAAACAATTTTCCACGAGGATGGTCAATCACCCGAGTTAAAAATAAGTTTTTACACGTGTATCGAACGACTTTTCTCATAACAAGTGCCTTAAAAAGAGAAATTAACGTACGAGAAGCGTGCGCAAAATTTTACTTCTCCGCACTAGTTAGGAAAAGTAAGTTACGCAGTCAATAAAGCTAGCTCATATCACAATAATATAGGAGGCGGGGACTTGACGCTAGGTAGGTCGACTTGTGGAGGAATGCCCCATGATATTAGTATAATAAATATGTTGTTTGATAACAGCCTAAAACAAGCCATAATATTACCGCGAGTTTTTTTTTCATCGTTTGTTTTCAAATTGTTCCAGTAATATGGTTTCTAAACCAGAGCTACTTTACTTTTTATTTTAATTGCGAGAAATTAAAATATACTAATTATTCATAGGTACACAATAACACGATAATTTTAACTGTGACTCTGCTCGGTCTGAGACGCTCATTTTGAGAGGTTGCCGACAGTATGCAGCGCGCAGCGCCGTCTCACATGGTGATTGGTTGATTTGAAAAGGTAATGTCTTTGAGTGGACAGTTTGAATGAAATTATTTGAAAATATTACATGCGTAGCTAAAACTTTAGTATTGCTTTGTAAGTCTAATGACAGTAATGACTGTTGGAATATGTCAAGTGAAAAGTATATGGGTATTGTTATCTATTACATATTATAGATTGACAAGTTACACACCTATAACATACTGAATACTTTCGCTGTCCTGCAATATATGTGTACCTACACATAGTTATTTAAGCTACAGTTAGTCTCTAATACGACGACATTTAGGTTCATATGATATGAATTCCATAATGAATTATACAACTCTAAAAGTAGTAAACACTCACTGAGTATTAGTTGCACAAATAATTGGGGTTTGATTGGTGGAATCTGATGTTTCAGGCTCGTGAGTTTGGTCGGTCTTAATATCCCGCCAAGCTGCTATCCTCCTGAAATTGTCACATTGGTGAATTTAATTTATTATACCTCCCTATCTGTTCTTTTTATTGAAATTAATAATAACTGACAAAGTTCGTGTCGCAATTGGCAATAGAATAAAGGTAATAATATGTATATCTACTACAGAATCATTTGAATAGTTACCTAACACAAAGATTAGCTGGCAAATTTAATGTGAGAGTAAAATGTGAGAGTGTCATAAATATAGAAGAAAAAATGTTCTAACTACTTTAAAAGCGGCTCGGGTATTCCGATAAACTCTTATCGCAGTACACGTGAGTACAGTTGTACTTATTAAATAGGTGTTTTAACTATTACGCTTCAAATTTTAAATTTTCGCTACGGCGAGATACTTACTATGTGGTGCCATGGTGAAGGAGTAACCCCGCTTCTACTCGACGCTTTTTCTTTTCCCCCCCAGATCAACGGTGTTTTCGGTACTCATTTTTATTCGTTCTGCCCATCGTTGTGGGCATGTTTATGATATCGATTTTATTCGAAACGAACACTTTTGCCTTGACTTGTGGAACAAAATTGCAAAATGTTGACTCATAGATGACATTGACTTTGCTGTGACAAATGAACAAAATATTTTGTGACCACTTACCAAAAAGTATTTTACGCGTCCATTTAAATTCAAGTCGTCAGCCTCGGTAGCCGAGTTAGTTGTGACCCTATCTATGAAGCTGGAGGTTCCGGGTTCGAATCCCAGTGAAAGCATTATTTTGTGTATTTTTTTTATCACAAATATTTGTTCCTTGATCGTGGCTATCTATGTGTTTAAGTATCTGTATGTAGTTACATGATATGTATCATCGCTTATTTCTTATTACCCACAACACAAGCCTTAATTTAAGCTTAAGATGTCCCGATATATTTATTTGTTTATTATTATTATTAATTTATAGCCACTTATTTTATTTATTACCTCTCAGATATTAATTAGTACCTATCATATTAATGTGCTCCTTTCTTCCAAACTGTTGTACAAGTTACGCTAAATGAGAATTAAAGTGAGCATCATAGTTAGATACAAAAGTAGCTACCTAACTACCTACTGGCTGTAATTCATAAAAAATACTGACCGATATATTGTATTTTGAGATCCGACCTGGCGAATCGAGGGATAAAATTTTACCGGATATTTTATTTGATAAAAACAATAACAACATACCTATTTTATGAATTACGCTTACTTTTAATAATCCATCTATTGACCGAATATATTACTAATTAGTGAGGTCATTTAACTAGCAGTTTTAAAGTGACATCTGTGATGGATATGGTTAAACTTACCTTGTCATCTGCCTCCATGTTAGTTTTCATGGATAGTATTATTCACGCACATATACAAAGGCAAAGAGCGAAATTGTATCAATTTTCAAATTGATAATTCAGAAATACTATACCACTTTTTGGACTTTTTTTTACATACGCGCCATCTACGGGATACGTACAACTTACTAGCAAGGTTCAAAATTACAAAAAGTCTACTAATTAACAGAGTTAATGTCGACAAATTTGTATGAAAATCGCACAGGGACATCCACCTTAATGAGATTGAAATAGTTACGTATTGGTTTTAACTTAAGACTAAGGTCAAAGTGCCCAACGAGTGGGTAACACGACACGACATGTAGCTTAGTGAAGACCTTTCATCAACGCTTTAAAAATTATTTAAGACTATAAGTTTTTAAATTTTCTTCTTCAAAATAACAATTCTGTGAACATTTTAAAAACGTGACGACAGGCTTAAGGTTGATTTACACTGTATCGTCCGACCGACACCTAGTCCGAGCCGAACTATCCCATCACCTCATTACTATAGAATGCACCGGATATTAGACAGTCAGTAGGATATTATCCGACGTACGACGCCGACGAAAAAAACGCCTTATTTTTTGAGTTTTTACTTATTTTTTGTTATACCACGTCAGTGGCAAACACTCATAAGGCCCGCCTGATGGAAAGCGGTCACCGTAGCCTATAGACACCTGCAACTCCAGGGGTGTCACTTGCGCGATGCCGACCCATTAAGAACTTGTACACTACTTTTTTGAGATCAACTGTAGTCCTTCGGGAGAAGCTCATTCCACAGACAGACCATCCGCGGGAGGAAATTCCTTAGAAACCGCACGGTGCGCGACCATTGATGTTGCAAGGTGTTAGAATGAGCGCCCTATCCCCTAATTGTATCATTGTTTATGTATAAACGTATCATATCACCAAAAGTCATCAAATGTTTTTTTTTCTTAGCTTACTAATCGGTACAAATTGTAATAATTAGTGATTTATTAAATTTTGAATTTTGTATAAAAATAAATTTATCTTGTGTAGGTACATAAGTATATTATTAATATTACAATGTATGTATATAAAGACAATAATAAATAAACTTTGAAATTTAACATACTACGTTTTAAAATAATAGTCGGATGAGCCATCATCGCGATGTCATTCTTAAGCATAAAGTATTCAGTAATTTAATACGCGGTTCATTTCTTGTGTTGCTAAGCACCGTCTTATTATTTATTCGAATAGGTGTCAATGCCTTCAGAAATTAAGACATAACCATAACGTCTAAATTTTCCATTACCTCGTTAAAATTTTATGAAAATAATCGCATTTTTAACGCTTTTCATAGTACCGCTTGCGATAATAGTAATTTTTATAGTATCGTAAAGAAATCGATGGTAGTACCGATAAATAATACGCTTATCCTTAGAAAGCGGCTGTAATGAGATGCGGCGGGCAGTGTGGCATAATAGTTGTGTTGATTTGTAAGTTCGAGTTAAACTTGGTTTTAAGCCCAGAAGCGGTCAAGTCGGGTTGATGTGTACACACTGTCGTAGAGAACTGCGAATAATATTATTTTGTTATTATTTTAGAATGTTAAATAAGATGATCATAAGTTTGATAGAAAATAATGTTTAGGTTTGTATTATTATGAGGATCAGTATTTGCGCTTATAATCCCAAACTAAACTCTAACTAACGATTCCTACTAACCATGGCAAATATCTGTATTCCACCCATTAGACTAAGATCATCGTACAAACACATACAAACACCTAATAATAATTTTGTTATAATTCAATGCATGAACCTTAAATTTTTGTTTATTACTTGCATTTCGTATTATTGTCATAAACTACGATTATATGATGATGATTATGTATGTTTAAAACTTATTTATGTAAGGCAGGTTTGCAGTACAAGAGGCATTAAGTCCTCCCCGTAGTGACTGACGACGGCGATCCCGACAACTTACTCTAAGGCACTGGTCTCACAGCGAGCGCTGAGCTCGCGGTGAGACCAGTACCTACCTAAATGCATGCGGCTTGCAAAACCAAATTTAAGAAGCATTTACTAAAATAACAGCTTCAAACTTTACTATAGGTAGTTCCAGACTGTGTGTCCCGGCACCAAGACGTATACTTACGGCGATCCCGACAACTTACTCTAAGGCACTGGTCTCACAGCGAGCGCTGAGCTCGCGGTGAGACCAGTACCTACCTAAATGCATGCGGCTTGCAAAACCAAATTTAAGAAGCATTTACTAAAATAACAGCTTCAAACTTTACTATAGGTAGTTCCAGACTGTGTGTCCCGGCACCAAGACGTATACTTACCGTGCCATTGAAGGGCTTTCCGATTATGGCCACTATAATTGCGTCTCAAATGGTAATGTTAATTCAGTAGCAT
>JALPQI010027652.1:0-15824 GCA_025490895.1 Thaumatotibia leucotreta
ATGAAGCATCTACTTAAATGTTTCGTTATCTATCTATGTTCATGTTATAAACATACAGTTTTATTAGCTTATGATGACAATCAAATACCTCACGTATCCATTTGACCTAATAAGTTTTCGCCAAGTAACCATTAACAAGATTATTGAAACTGCATACATTGTATCATATCATCAATCTCTCCACCTACGTCTTTCAAATCTCCCATCGATATCCTCGCACCTCCAATTAATTAAATACCCAAAACACCCTAACCTACTAAAAAGGGCTTCAAACCCTTACTTCGAAATACAGGGTGAATTATATGAAGTGTTACCAAGTAGATTTTATTAAGTGGTGTCAACCTACTGTATAATGTAAGTAACTGTACCTAATAACGGCTTATTATCGTTAATATGTTTTGGACACCGCATTGAAGTCTTAGGCATACAAATATTTAGGTTGTAGACCGTAAACATAAGAACGAAACTGAGCTTCGGCTTATAAAGCTCGTAAGAACCAAAAATGGCTGATAGCCGAATTTCACGTGTCATTTCTCCAGTGCAGTGAGTTTCGAACTTTTTATCTGGTCTAATTTAAAGAGAAATGTGAGAGCAATTGAACATGCTAGTATAAATGCAATGAAGAAAGCGATCCTATTTCACTGGCACATACCACTACCACTGAAGCACAAACGTGCTGTGAGCGAATCTTTTTTTACCATTTAAAAACCATAGTCAAGGCAAAAAATAGTACATTTTGACTAAAAGTTAATTTAATCACAAAATTTCATAATTTTTCTCTTGTTTTTTCTTACTTATAGTAATAAGTTGTTGCAACAAAAATATCGCAGTCCTTTGAAATTGGTAACACTTCATATCGTTCACCCTGTACAGTTTGCTTGGAAAGTGATGGCACAAGAGTATGGCCGTGCTGCGTCGTATTTCAACTCTTTAGACTAAACTAGACTTAATATCCAAAAGGGCATAAGCGCCAGATATTCTCCGTTAACATATGTCAGTTTCAAAGTGTGACAAAACCTGATGTGCGAGCTGATTAACTGTATGCCCATCAATTCGAGATCGAAGGGTAATCACTCGGCGCACAAAAGGGGCCGATGAGATGAAATGTTGCTCCATTTGGATTCGAATAGTAGTCGTGTTTTGATGTGTGTTTGTGTGTACTCACGGTTGATGTAGGATATGCTTTTTGAATGGTGAAAGAAATTAAAACACCTATTTTCATTTTTTGGATGATTCACGACGTAGGTATTAAATTATTATGCACATAAGATTGGATGGTCAAGCTAATAATTTATTTCCATTGCATCAAGTTTATTGCAATCTTTTCAACTATTTTTTATTGTATGTTGTTTGATGTACAAAAAATCCGAATTACTTTTTTAAATTAGCTTATCTATAAAATTAGCATGATTGCTTGTGAAATATTTAATCAAAAAAGTATCGATGGAAGAGTCGATAAAGAAAGAAATCACTAAGCTCTTCAAACATGCTATCTATCAAACGAGGTGGATGTCCAAGGCTCGAATCCCGGTAATGACTTATTGAATCTCAAAAATATTTGCTCCTTAGTCACAGATGTTTTCTATGTATTTAGATACATAGTAGCTTACCGTGGGACTAGGAGGATTTGTCTAACAATGTCATTTTATTAGATGTCATAATACAAAAAATAAACCAAGTTAACCAACGCCAGCGGTGGGATCTGATGGTAAAAGTGAAAGAAAATGTAGGTTCTGTGGTTTAGTTAACTGGGTATATTTTTTGTATATGACGTCTAATATTTATAAAAATAGCTGCTTATTAAAAGTACTACTACTGAAAACAAAACAGAGTTATTAAGGAAATAATATGATTTCTTCTATTTATAGTCAAAGTCAAATGATTCTTTATTCAAATTGGGATAGCAACAAAGTCTTGCATGGTCTAAGTTACACATAAAATTAAAACTACTTCCGGTTCTTACCCTATACCACTGACCAGAAAAGAACCGGTAAGAAACTTGGCGGGACTATAAACCAACATGTAATTATTATTCAATAAGTGGACAAATAATCTTATTAAGACTACAATCAGGCACATTAGAAATACCAAGAAAATGTTGCTACTACTGCAAAAAACAAGCAGTTACAGGTTAACGTGCACTTACCCTAATAGCCAACCGTAAAGTTACAATGTAAATACTAGCTATTTAGTAAATACTAGGTAGCTAGTAAACTAGGCTAGTAAATACTAAGTAGTAGTTTAAACAATAAATCCAGTTAGCAAATTGCAACACCTCATAATGGAACAAAGAACGGGAACAGTAGGTACTATAAATAGTACAGTTAGTACTTTAGATAGTACTAACGAGGTTTTAATGCTCGCCTTTTTGTACGAGTTGGGATTATAAATTTGTTTGTTGTTTCGGTGAGGTTTTGTTGCAATATGTATTTGATTGTTTAGTGCTTGTGATAGTTTAAATGGCTTTGTTTTGTTTGGCTGTTAAATTATGTTTTTTAAAGAAATAGTAATGCTACGGCTAACGTTCATTTGAACTTGAGAATAATACAGAAACTAAAAAATAAATACATTTGTGTTAGTGTAGAACAGTAAATATTATACGTTTCTAAGTCATAGTCATAGTTGTTTTCTAACCCCCTTATTCTAAAACGTCTCTTACCTTAGCGCAAGTATTGTTTTCGGTTTCGTTCTTATCAATATGTATATGAGACCAAAAGGGACACAAAATATTTATCGGCTTGCTAAGTTACGAGGCGCTTATAAATAAGGGGGTATGTACTTAAGTATCAGAAACAATCAAGTTAAACCAACGCTATATTGTCCGATAACGGCGGGGATGGTTCTATCAAAGGACTAAACCAATTTGACAAGAATGTTAAAATATTATCGAACCGTACGTACACCGGCAGAGAGTGCTCCGGACGAAAACCCTCTTAATGGGTCGAGACATGTCAAGCAATCATCGCCTTAAATATGTGAGAAACCCGGTTCGATAATGTTTATTTATTTATTTATTTATTTAGCATGTTTTAACATGTTAGTCTCACGTTAGTTATAATTCTAAAATCGACAAGAATGTTCCATAATATTAATTTATTGATTCTGATCATTCTGCTAAGACGTGCCGAACTATACATTTTGTTAGAAGTGTGTACTATAGCCCCGAAATTGGTTAGTGTAATTTACCTAAACTCCAATTCACCTCCACGAGGTGCAAGTTAGGAAGTTGTCCCATGAATCAGATCTAATGAGAGTTTAGGTCGACGGTTGCAGTCCAAACTAGTTTAGTGCATCGGCGGGAACTGATACGGTGCATTAGGAATTCGATGACAAAATTACTACCTATAAGTACAGTTAGCCAATTAGAACCGTAGATTCAGGTTCGCTAAATACAACCAAATGTCATAATACCATGTTCTTAGAATGTCGCAAGTTAAAACAGATTAGTAGGAAAATGTCTAAATTCACATAAATACTAACTTTCAGTACATCAAAATGCCTAAATGACATTGGCTTATTGCATCTAATTATCCGAAATGTGTTAGCTTCATAATAACCACAATTCAAAATGACAGGTTTTTCGAGAATACCTAAAATGATATTTTACAGTGTGTATTATGTCCCTTGTGCTGTGTTATATTTCCAACTTTACAATTAATTTAGTTAATTAATGCTATTTAATAATTATTTATGAAAAACTAAATTTTATACGGTTTTCATGGAAACTGTATTTTAGGCATTTTGAGAAAGTGAAGTTGGTTTTATCCTCGTAAGGCCCACCATACTATTTCCATTAAATCATATTTTGAATCTTGCTTTGTAAAGAATAGTGGTGAACTTCGTTAATTTGAGAAAGCAACCAAACAAAGGAAAAGCGACTTTTTAAGTTCAACTTCTATATAGACATAATGATATTAATCCGTTTTGCGAATGCGACGTTTTAGGAATATGGTATTATGATATTTGGTTGTAGCGAACCGGAATCGAACCGTAGACCACACGGGGACTGTGTCAAAGTAACGCTAAAAATCAAATTGTAAGATATCTCTTATTACGTCTTATCATTTTGAGATGGTTCTATAGTGGTATAGTCCACTACTACAACTACTTATGGTCCACAAGTTTGACTCGTAATTAAGTATCAATGGAAATCTTTGGTTTTGGTTTTATCTAGTTTTTTTAATCATTAATGAGGAGACATTGTGTAACAACTGCGCCAATAATATACCTAATAATTACACTAAATCATAGATATTTGACTTAGTTTTGGGCCATAGTTGGGAGCTTTTGGACTATAGTTGGGTAGTTTTACGGAACCTATAGGTATACTCAACTATACTTACTGTAATTATAATTTTAAGCTTGTATGACACAGAAAAGCCAAAAAAAAAATACAAAAAACAGGAAAAGGGAAAGTAAAAACTCTAGATGACAAATGTAAAGCCAAAGTGGCAAACTCCACGCAAGTGTGTGATGTTATTGACATGGTTACCTGGTCACCTGAGTTACACCAGTTTTATGCAAAATTATGCTACCTACTTAAAATATACAAACATAAATTTTTCTGGTGTTAATAAAACTTTTCCTTAATGGGCCACCTACTAACATGGACTACATGCATGTTTGCATAATTTAAGTAGCATCATTTAAAAAAAAAAAACAGCGTGACTCAGGCAACCGTAACCATGGCAATATTATTCCGTGGCAATAACAGACAAAAAAAGTTGTGTCACCCATATTCATATCCTCCTGGCACTCAGAGGCCTATTAAAAGATCTCCTCAAACAAAAGAAAAACACATCTATTTTCTACACCATTAATACAAAATTCACAGGCAAATTTTACTATCTGGGCGGCAGGAGGATAATCATCAACATCATCATCAGCCAATGATAGTCCACTACTGGACAGCCTCTCCTATGAACTATGCGTATAGACGCATTACGAGGTAAATGCCCATAATCCCCACGCTGGGCAAGCGGATTGGCGATCGCAGTAATGTGTCCACTATGATGACGCTGCTGCCCATCATCAATATTTTATAAAATAATGGTCAGTGACACTTCAATCCCTTAGTCGACTCTTACGACACCCGCAGGAGGAGTTGGGGTGATGACAAATGTATTCTTATTTCCGTCACCACACGGCCTACGGCAGGATATATAGTGTTATATATTTTAAACTACCTTACAAAAGCAGAAGACATTAATTTGGCAAGAAACACTCAGGAAAAATAAGAGGCACTACAGAAAGGCGTGAAAGACTGTTTATTCAAATAACAGCACATCTCTAACACAAGCGTCCATTATAACGACTCTGTTCGTATACAATACCGTCCAAAATCTAATAAAAGTTTTCTTAAAGGGAAATTCGATAATGGCGGAATATTCGGCCCTTATTATTGGGCCCTGTCAACCAGTTCGGACGGAAAGTGAAAAGATCTCAAGCGTGCGTAATTAAAACAGCATTTCGGCGAGAACCCTCGTATTTTGTATATTGTTATTAACAGCGTGATAATTGAATTTACACTTCCGTGAGACATGATAACTATAAATATAATTTAATTCTTAAACTCACGTGTATAGTCACTCCGCGCTAGGTCTCTATTATCTAATAATAATTGAATTTGTTAGTTACGCGGTATTGCACTATACCCGACGTTATGAGTAAATGTGAAAGCTCCCGCGTGGATCATAATATTTCTTATCACTCTGTATGAGACAGTGTCAGTAGTGTCACAGAAAATCTAGCAAATCTAGCATACACTTACTCAATCTTGTATGTGCGCAATCAATTGATGGAATAATGACCCGTATTCAGACTGAAAGAAATGTGATTTTTCTATGAACTGATTGCTGTAAATCCGATATTGCGTAAGTAAAGCGAGGAAATATTAATAAACGTGAGGTGCTCGATGTGTATGCGCATAATGGATGAGCCATCGGCCGCACGGTCCTCACGCACTCATAAATATGTATACATGTATTGGGATATGAAGAGACAATTTAGAAATAACAAAGAAAATTGGAGACATATTCAAATGTGGTTTGCGTGAAACAATGCAGTACAATAATCTTTATTGCACACCTCATTCAAATAATAGGAACAAATCATGTTCTATCTTAAAGGTAACGGTAAAACGACGAATATATTGATATTATTGTCAATAATATTTACAGTAAAAACATATTTTCGGTAATTTTAGCATTTTTATTAAGACCATCATTTTAAAAACTTACTAAAACAAAAATAAGCAAAGAGCGCGTTGACTAACTTCGGGCCATGTCATTGAATTTACAACATCAAACCTAAACTTTAACACATTGACCGCGGGGAACTCTCGAGGGTAGTTTTCTGTGGGAGGTCCATTTTCGCTACAAAGCGAAAAAATCACGGGATCGGCTACGAGCGTAGCGCGTAGCACTCGTCCGCAATGAAAGTGTTAACTGACTTCAATAAAAGGCGAAGTTTGACGTCGATTCGACGAAATATTTTATAGACAAGTTGTTAGAAAAAAAAATATCGTAATTCGATAACATATTTCAAAATTGTTAAGAAATATAATTAATTTCAAAATAGCCATTCCAATATAGTAATCCTTTTAGCATATTACGGCAATAAATATCTTAAAAAACCGACCTTGACATTGATGGTAAATAAATTATGTACTCAAATTTCGATAACGCGCAATAATTTCCACAAAATGTAACTGTCGTGCTAATTAAGTTGCGGTCCGCCATTTTGATTTCAATTTACGGACTGACATTGACATAGGAATAAAATTGATGTATACTTACCGAAATAATGAATTATCCGCTAGTCTTTTGCCATTACTTACCTGTAAAAAGAATAATTAGATTTTTAAAAGATTAGCTTAATATAAAATAAAAAGACAAAAATACTGAGTCACGCTGGTTTTATGCAAAATTATGCTAAGTTATCATTAAAAAGCATGGCTCGACAGGGTTGTTTATTATTTTCATCATCTCAGCCATAACACGTCCACTGCTGAACATAGGCCTCCCCTGGACCTCCACATGTACCGGTTAGATGCAACCTGCATCCAGCGTGTCCCAGCGACCTTCATAAGGTCGTCTGTACATCTTGTGGGTGGACGTCCTACGCTGCGTTTGCCTAATAGCCGTGGTCTCCACTCGAGCACGTTTATTATTTTACATAAAAGCATTTTTAAATGAATCAATTTAATGCAACTAGTTATTGTTATATTCATTATAAAGGGTAAACATTATTCCGTAGACTCGGGTTACTTTGCTCTCAAACTTTGTCAGCTTTTAGTCCGTGGTTTTATGAAACAAAATATGTATGCTATTAACAAGAATAGTTCAAAAACTACTTCTATCTCCTACATTCTTTTGAAAATTCCCATTAAACTTTCCTTTACGACAAAATTTAAATTAAAAAACTCTTTCTGGTATTATCGTGGCGCTTTGGAGTTAAAAGTTCGGCCAGTAATTTAAAGACTTCAGTGTAAAAGAGGAAATATTAAAGAACTACGTCTAGTAAGAAGTTTACTCATAGTGGACGCATATTTTTTACAACAAACTTTGTTCGTAAACAAGTACTTAAAATAGACGAAGTTGGTTGTATTTAAACTTTAGTGAGACAATAATAATAACTAGAAATATAACTAGACGGTAAAACTCACGTGTATTTAGTCACTACGCGCGATATGTCAGTACGTGCCGCGCTCGCGAGTCGCTAAGCGTGAACACGGGCTCAGTGCTTGATAATGGAGACCTAGGCTCTCCGAAACATGTCGCGTGCAGTGACTAAATACACGTGAGGTTAACCGTTTATTATTATTTCTTAAGTATGTTTATATTCAATTCACGGTAAGTTTTTTGTATTCAACGTTTACGAAGTAAATCAAGATCAGAATAAATAACAATTCAAAAAATGCGCGTATATACAAACATAATTTACAAATATTTTGTCTGGAACTAGAAGATGCCAGTAAGCTTAGCACATGATTGGCGCGACAGTATCTCGCCGCGAGATAAACTATCCATCCCTCTTTTGTTAATATAGCTAGTAAAGGACGGGAAATCTATCTCGCGGCGACATACTGTCGCACCAATCATGTGCTAAGCCTACTGGATCGACATCTACACAGGCCTTCTACCGCGAAAATAGTAAATCCGTATATTTCGAGGATTTTTCTCTGTCTCTCCAACGACGGTGTCTTTAGAGTGAGAGAGACAAATTTTCGAAATTTGCGACTTTCGAAGTTGGCGGTAGAGCCGCTGAATATATTTTCTATTCCCAGCTTAAGCTTTAATTTTACACACAATGCATTAACTTAAAAATACATTATAGCGAGGCACAAGTAAAACTCGGCTTGGCAAACACAAGTCGAGATAAGAATATGAAACACGCATACTAAATATGTAAATTAAATTAAAACGTAGCAAAACGTAGCGGTTGCGAAAATAGACAGAACGGGAGACTTCTTTTCGATGTACAGTCGCCAGATATATCGGAGTGGCCGGGAGGCTCATAAATATCTGAGCAGGGTTGTAATGGTGTTGGTGTTCGGATCATTTTGGTCACTGTGGCCGCTTCGATATATTCAATAGCGGCTTAATGTGTATATATTGAGTTGTTTTTATTTTACATCATACATACATCTTCAGCCTATGATAGTCTACTGCTGGACGTAGGCCTCTCCCATTAAATATGCGTATAGACGCATTAGGAGGTAAATGCCCATAATTGCCACGCTGGGCAAGCGGATTGGCGATCGCAGTAATGTGTCCGCTATGATGACGCTGCTGACTATCATCAATCTTTTATCAAATAATGGTCAGTGATACTTCAATCCCTTAGTCGATTCTTACGACACCCGCAGGAGGAGTTGGTGGTGACAAATGTATTGTTACTGCCGTCACCACACGGCCATGATGATGTTTACATTTTACGAGATTGAATGTTTTTTATTGTGTTTTATGCTCAAGCGAATTATTAAATTGTAATTATTTAAATTTGTAATATATTTTGACATATGTTTTAAAGCATCAGTATTTAAATTACAAAATTGAATTGACTATACTAATAATGGAACAAGGTTGATAAATAGCTTCCGTAGCTGTCGCCAACCCTGCGTGTGTAGCTGAAAGTCCTCATTTCAAATCCCTGTGAGGGTACTGCTTTAATGAGGTATTTATTCTTTAGGCATCTTTATTACTAGGATATAAAAAACCGGTTACAATTTGTATGAATTCCTTATTTAGTACTGCAGAGATTGTGTATCAATCTTCTACATTGCTGGTTGCTTTCGGATGAGTTCAGTATTTAAATGAATGATGTACTATCAACGTTGTAAACCGCGAATTTATAAACCAAATGATTTCTTCTTCGAAGTCTACCCCTGAGCCACTACTGTATCTCCCACAGTACTCACAATACAAGTCTTAGTTGAACTTAGTGTGGGATTAAGAATCTCATTTTTTTAAAGGTTCAACTTTAACAGTAACAAAAACCATCAAAACACCCTGTTTTATTGTTGCGGGTAAAAACAGCCAGTGACTGTGCGAATAAAAGTTCCCAAATGGTCCGAGTTCCGAACTTGGCGCGAACTTGCGAACTCTTTACAATCCTATGTCACGGTGACAAAACGTCACATCTCCTAGTAAGTAGTTGTGACATAAACCCTTTTGGGTACCGAGGATAGTTTTCACGGCTTTCGCTTTTGTCGCGACGAGTTGGCGCTGAATTTTGAAATGTTAGTGTAAAGAGTGTTGGATCAAAAAGGAACCATTTTTTTTAAATAAATAACGTAAACTTATAGTTTTCTTCCAAACAGGCAAGATCTTTATTAGGTAGTTCAGTATTAGTTATGTTTATGTTTGTTAATATTGATTGTATAAGAGCTCTCATAATAATCAGTAGAATTCAGATATCAAATGAAAAGAAAAAAGTTTGGAAAACGAAATAATTTAAATAATGTAAATGTGACTAAGATGTGAATAAACAAAGTCATTTTTTAAATACTTTTTTAAAACATGAAATTATGATATATAACACATCACATCTACTGAAAGCATTTATAACTTTATTATTTTAACACACGGAGCGCGGGGAACTCCCGAGGGGAGTTTTCTGTGGGAGGTCCATTTTCGCTACAAAGCGGAAAAATCATGGGGTCGGCTACGAGCGTAGCCCGTAGCACTCGTTCGCAACGAAAGTGTTAAAGAGGGTCACTAAGACATTATGATAACTCAAAAATTGTCTCGTTATGTGACTTATGAATCTTATGATCTATGTATAGAGTATTTCAGTAAATATTTGAAACAAGTTGTCTTCCCCAACAAACAAGCGGTAGCTCGCCTCATACTTACGCGATCAAAGTTTATGAACCAAAAACATAATAGGTTTTTGAATATGACCCAAAACATTACATGAAGAAGTTGGCGCCGGCTGCGTAAAGACCCCAAACTTGAACAACAATACTGGACCCTTGGAAAAATAATAGAAATAATGGCAATCCTATTTTTGCTTCAAAACATATCTTCAATGTATTTTATAAAAGCAGCGCACGTTGATACGTCAAGCAATAAGAACCCTAGGCTACACAGCGGCCCTACCGCGAAAATCGAAATTTGTAAATTTCGAGGATTTGTCTATCTCACTCTAGTAACGCCTTCGTTTGAGTGACAGAGAAAAATCCTCGAAATTTCCGTATTTCGATTTTCGCTGTAGTAGGCCTGGAACAATGTCAAAATAATTTTCTAACAATTTGATTTTAAACGTCAATTTGATATAGTTCCTGAGTAGCCAAGGCTACGAACAAATAAAACATGGAAGCCGCATGCCATACTAAATTGCCTTTCAAAACGGTCCTCAATTTTATTTGACAAGTGTCACCCCCTCTTCGATGCATCATGGTAATGAATTTCAATAACAACATAAAAACTTAAACCGATAGTCAAAAAATTTTGTGATGGGTCCATCAAAGTTTTGGTTGACTTTACTATATTTGCATTTGTCAAAGATGTTGCGCTGAAATATGCGCGGTGTTAAGAAAAGCACTTTGTCCTGCCCATCTTGGCACAATTTGGCAATTGTTTTTGAGGCATTTTTGGGCTGGCGTTAGACGTCCATGTCATATATGGTCGTCTTTTTTACGTATGAGTTTCTACTACAAAATAGTAAAAAAACTAGTCTATTACTAATATCTAAATATAAATATTTCCCTAGTTAGTTAAAATTTTATTTTCAACCATAATTTTCCATACTAGTATATAATCGCTCTAAACCTAACTCGTATCGAGGTCGGTACAATCGTTACAATAAAGTTAGTGTACAATTCATACAAATCAGAGGCTCTACAAGTCTAGTATTTTTTATGAAAAGCTTATTTTTAACTCCCATTTAAAAAGGTTGCATTATGAAAACCCGCTTCACCCTAGTTCTTATAAGAAAAGCTAATCTAAGCTAACAAAATATCTAGAACAATAGACATCGTCTATTAAATACAAAAGCGACACAACTCAAAAACCGTGAAAAATTATTTTATTGCAAAAACGACAATATAAGCACTAATATTTTACGTGACACTAAGACACCTGTCGATTTGACGTTAGAAAGTATCAAAATTATAAATAAATAAATAAATAAATATCTTGGGACATCTTACACAAATCAACCTAGTCCCACGGTAAGCTCAATTAAGGCTTGTGTTTTGGGTACCAGGCGACGATATATATGATAGATAGATACGTATAGATACTTAGATATACATACACAGCCATGACCAAGGAACAAACATTTGTGATAAATAAATACACAAAGAATGCCCTCGCCGGGATTCGAACCCGGAACCTCCAGCTTCGTAGGCAGGGTCACTACCAACTAGGCTACAGAGGCTGCTGATTATGCAGGTGCCCTTTTTGCACTATCACTCTTCGAGACTAACGTCAGTGCTAAACTGTCATTTTGTCAGTTGCGACTCGAGCGTCGACCAAAACGCACGAGATTTTTGTGAAAAAGTGCCATGAAACGAAAAAATAAGTGATTACGTTAAAAAATAAGTAAGCAAAAGTGCCATATTTGTAGATGTGGCCGTTTTGAATAAAATAAATACGTAAATATTATGTTTCTTTATATAAAAAGGAGTCGCAAAACGGAATGTGGCAGCTTTAATTTTAAAATATCCTCTTAAATTTGATTTTTCATTCATCAAAACTGCCGTATTAGGATTTGCAACCTTTTTGAATTAAAAATATATTCGAATGCATCGATCACAGGAGCCATATTTATACATGATGCTGTTTTGAATAAAGTAAATATGTATGGTTTAGATTTCTTTATAAACAAAGGAGCCGCAATACGGAATGCGGCAGTTAGGATTCTAAAATGTACACTTCATAGTACGTTTCAAAAAATATTGTTGCATTTACAACCGTTTTTAATTCAGTATAATATTAAAATCCATAAATGTACCAGACTGAATAATTGAGTATATTTTGCATGAAATCTTAAAAATACATTTCATCTTATAAAAACAGTAATTGTAAAACGTGGTACTACTTTGTATTGTGTTCGTTTTACTTAAAAGTATATAAGAGATTGTGTGGAAGATGACTGTGAATTTTGTGTACCTATAATTGCGACTACGAAGAAACAATAATGGCACAAACTTTGGCTTATTAATTTGTCATACTTTCCTATTATATTATTTGTATACAATACAAGTAAAACAAACATAGATCTAACCCCGTTGCATGTTTTAACGAATCTAAAAACTTATATTAGTAGTATTTATTTTTTTACTTTTGGGAATGCCAACATAGGGATGATGACTGTATTTAAAATAAATTATTAGACATTATGCACGGCATCATACACGAATAAATTATTACTAAAATATAGACTGCAGTCATTATTGTACAAAACTTTTATTTAATATAAGTGTAGTATACAAACGTAGTAACGTCACTTTTGTGTATTTCATGTAAATCTTTCAAAAATCGAAAAAAGATGTTGATTTGACTTGACAGTCATCATGCCTATTGCTTCACTACATAGGTAGTACCCAAGTACTAGCGCTAAACTGTCATGTCGTCTAGAAAAAAAAATGTTACATTATTACTAATCATAAGTAGATTTTTAGGAAAGACTTCTCTGATCTCTGCAATTAAATATTGAAAGATATACTTTTATATCGGCAAAAATTAAGTTCTTGCATCAATTCTAATGAAAAAACTAGTCAACCGTCAAAACATATCAATTTGGATCATTTAGTATGGGATCATAGTAACCACCCCACAAATAAAATACACATAGAAAAAACAAATAACTAAAGATGTACTTAACCGATTTTTATTAGTTACGTGCTTTTAGGTGAGCTATTTCCGGTTTATAGTAAAAATAAGTGGTATCAAAGTAAATTCCATTCTCAACAATATAACTTTGATTACGTAGTATTTATTATATATTTATTTACGTAAGGTACCACTTTTTTTATATAGCAGGTTAATTCTTGAAGAAAACCGATAATTATATCTGAATTTTAAACTAATACGTCCGTTAAATTCATCAAAATATGTAACCAAAGTTAAAATTAATCAAAGTGACCCCGGTTTACGGTACCTATAAACATGTTCTGACAATATGTAAGTAAAGAAACAGTAAGAAAAAGGTTTTGTCTGGTTCAATTTTGTTAAAAAACAGTATTTCTATGTTTAAGACATGATTTTATGTATGATTTAAATGAAATAACTGCTTATTTTTTTGTATTTGTGGCCTTAGATGGAAAAAAAAATATCAGAGTTAATGTTATTTTTTTATGCAAAACGGACGTATACGCTTATAAAAGCTTGCACAGCACATATTACTTTCTATTAACCAAACACATCAAAAGAGGGTTAAAATGCCTACAAATTGATATATAACAAATATAATATTAATGCTGTAAAAAAAAAATTGTGAACAAAAAACGAATACAAAATCTTTAAACAGCTCCCCTGGAAAAAGTAAATTTTTGACTTGTGTCGCTTTTGTATTTAATGGACGAGTTGTAGCAGCATGAAAGGGAATTAAACCAAGTGCTGCCATCTTTGTTTGATTTTCACGAAACTCGAGAGAAATACGAGACGACTGGTTTACCCGGTATGACAAGCTTGAAACCATATCCTGCAGTTCTAGGCGCTATAGAGAGATGGCGCTGCAAAAAATACGAGAAAGTCGCTTAGTGTGCCACGCGCTCTAAATAGCGGCATCTGTCGGTAAAGTTCGGAACTACGGAGTTACCACTACCTTCAAAAGGGCGGACTTATAGTAGTTATTTCATTTTACTGGATCAGAGAGAGCGCTGGGTGCCACTAAGGAAAACAGGTGGCATAAGCTACCAATTTCCTAATCGGCTTTACACACATGTATCATTTACTAGTAGTTGAATTTCGTGATTTGTCACATTATCTTGTTAGCATGCCTCGTAAATTGTAGTTTTCTTCTGTATTTATGCGTAGTCATATTTCGAAGAGAAATGATGTGTCGTGTCTAACCTGAGATTTGTGATTCGTGTTGAATAAATTATGTATTAAGTGATGAATTGGTGTTTTCACCTTAATAGTATTTAACCTTACCTTGAGCAGATGTGGGTCCCTCTCAGCAGCATCCAGCAACGACTCCGCTTCGCTCAGCCAAGCGACGAACTTCTCCAGCGAACGGTCGAAGTTCTGCAGCGATGACACCGCTGAATGAAGCGCTTTGCCGCGAGCCACGATACTGTGGAGAAAATGACAGTCAAAATCAAACAATTATTTATTCAAGTAACCCATTAAGCATTTTCGAATCGTCTGACACAATAACAAGGGAAAAAATCTACTACCGGTGCTAACCCTACACCACTGTCCTGAGAATAACCAGTAAGAAAATCAGCGGAACTTGTTTTTTTTTTTCAAAACAGGTTAGGCCATTGCCAAACTGGCTGCGTATTGCGGTCTGCGGTTAGGTCAATAATATTACAGACCTGACCGCAGCATGCATCGAGTGTGGTAAAGACATCACTATGATGCGAATAAGCATGTCACAACGGCGTACGAGTGGGACAGCGCTATTCATGTTGATATTTACTATCTCACTCATACACCGTCACTGCATGTGGACGCGGTGCCTGTGACGCCTTTTCTTTTTTTAATAGAACTCTTAGATGAATACGGTATTTAACCCTATTGCATAGTGATAGAAATATCCATCATGTATTCTCGACTCTATTGACAACATGTCAGAATTCAAAATTGAATAAATCTTTGTCAAGGTCATGCAATTAAGAGTTAAGGACCAATACTAATAAATTTAAGTTCGATTGACTAAAACGTGTTAATAATTAAGCTCTCAATCCAAATTTGTAATGTATATTTTGCACAATGCAACATTGTGTTAGTCAAACATCAAAAAATATGCGTTGGATGCGCCACCAGAGACACTTCGTTATACATTGTGGATAAGTAACGAACTACAACCGTTGCAAACTTGCAAAGTGGTGTACACGCTTCGGACTATTGGCGAAAGATGGCGCTATTCGGCCGCCGATGAAACATTGTGTCCTAGTATGTTGTAAAGGTGGCACAAAGTGTGGCAAGGAAGTAAAATACTGAGCTCAGAGATGGCGACACTATTAATTTATCAAGGACACTTCCATGGCTTGCTGGCTTAATTTTAATTACTCGTTTAGCTAATAAAAATACTATAAATTAAAACTAGAGGTGTTGCAGCACATCCAGTGAATATTTTAATTTAATTTTCATTCGATACATAAAATAATGATATGTACTGTGTTGTCAACTTTCAAGTTTTAGTGA
>JALPQI010027653.1:0-12266 GCA_025490895.1 Thaumatotibia leucotreta
GTCGCTACATGCTTCAAAGCGAATTGAACCAGGAAAAGTAACAATTTTTATTTATATTTCGTAATTTTTTGTAAGAATACAGAGAATTGTTTGGTAGTATTTGTATTTTTGTCGTATTGTATATATATTCAAGTTTATCTTAAGCTAAATACTTTTAAAATTAGTTCAAGTTTTGGCCTCGTTTTTTTATTTAGTTTAAAATAATACCCTGGTGTCTCACAATGAAACATTTTTATGTAATGTACAATGAAACAGGTCCATGTTTCGTTGTGTACTGTACAGTTTTATTGTACACCGAATGTGAAATTGCAAAAGGTCCCATGAGACTGTTTATTTAAACATGTTTCATGTTTAGCACCTCATTATCAACCTATTAAGGCCCACTTGTATAACCTAGGGTTAAACACTGACCAGTAAAATGGTCACTTTAGCTCCTGCTGGTGAATACCTGGTTATTTGGCTAAACCCGGGTGGTACAAGAGAGTCTAAGTAGTACATTTTTAATATTTTGAGTAAGTTAAGTTGACTAGTATAATAATATTATATATTAAATATTTCGTAAAATTATATGCGTAGTAATAATAAAACATATTTTTTATCTTTTAAAACATTCTGTTTTTTCGGTTGCTTAATGCGCCAATGTCATAAAGATTCGTTAATAAATTAATCTTCCCAAGAATTTTACTAAGAACAAGTACATAATATATGATAACCTGTTTTACTACTGATTATGTAACTCTGTTTCAATGTTGGCTACCCGTGATATTTTTAGTTTACAATGAAACAGCTCACGGTGTTTCACTGAACACTATTTATTAGTACACATTGAAACAATACACTTTTTTCAAAAACATTTTAAGAATATATACGCAATTTTCAGAACTAGAGCCACTTTTTTACATACCATAAATAGTTATGACTATTAGTCTATTTTATGGCAAAATATACGATTTTTAACTTTCAAATTTGCTGAGATAGGACAGTTTAAAAAGTTGAATGTTTCATTGATGGCAATAGTTTAAGTAATATGTTTAACAATAAAACATACGTACACAATAAAACAACATGATATTTATGTTGTCACAAAGTGTATGATATCTATCGTGGAGATGTCCAGGACCCTCCAGCGTTCGCCTGGGTTGCAGTCATACTACGAGGATACATAAAACATAATTTTTTTTGCAATATGTCGCAGTTATCGACGACATTGTTAAGTTACTATGAAACTTGGGTTGTATACAATGAAACATTCTTTCGGTTTCATATATCTTTCAGTGGTCTTATTAATCATTTAACAAATTAGAATCCTACTAAACTAAAGCTACTCCAGCCTACCGTTATTATTAACTTTCCTTTATTTTGTATTAATTGCAAGCGTACTTATATATATGTTACATATAACACAGTTCCAATGTTGGTTATGTCTGTTTCATAGTTCATTGGATTTATTACATCTGTTTCAATGTAAAAATTCAGGTGTTTCATTGAATACATGCACGAGGACACAATGAAACAAATCTCATTTTTTGTTTAAAGTTGAATAACACATATACTATTGAAAATAATTAGAAACCAAGAATGCGATTCGATAGCCAACTAAATTGTTTATCTTCGAACAGAATATCTCACTCGTAACTTCAAAAACACCAGAGATACAGTGGTTTGAAATTTAGTTGTTTCATTGATCCACAACTTACCCTACACAAAAATGTTCAAAAAGATGTCCCAGCGCACTCTAATTCTGTGCAATAAGAACGTCGTAACATATTTATGAGCGGATTCCTTGGATAGGTACTTATTTTTGCACTTGACTGTAAGCTGAATTAAAGCATATGTTGGTACTCAGTGAAGATAAGGGACCCGTTTCTCGAAAACTTGTACCTTGCAATATAAGTGGAAGTTTCTTTTTCACACTAACTCACTAACTCATCATCAAAAGTTCATTCTTAGAAATCGGCAACTACAGCAACATTCACTATCAAGATATGACCCAAACATCATCCTTTACCTATATGTATAAAATATTGTTGATTATAAATTGGTAATCAATATACAAACTTCAAAACTTATTTATTGCCAAAAAAACACATGATTTAGTTACAAGAAGAGGAAACAATTTGCTTAAACACTATGAAACATGAAGCTAACATATTAATTAACATATGGAGTATGTAGGCAAAGGGTGCCAACCTCAGCATGTACTGAACTGGTGTCCAGCGCTGGTTTTCAGTTTGGCCCCTTTTACAGGTCGGACAAATGAATTACCTATTGAAGTACAACTGTGCTTATTATGAAATTATATAAATGAATAAATAAATAAGGTATAATATTGTTGTTATACAAACACAATTGGGGTAGCCGAGTAGTTTAAACATGAGCCGCGCAAGCTGGTACGTAGGTTCAAATCCCACCTCCGGCGTTGGTAAACTTCGGTGTTTCTTTTTCTTTTTTAACTAATGACATCTAATATTAAAATTTCATGAATACTTGAAAATGAGACATTATTTTATTCCTTTTAATAAAATAAATACCTACATCCTGTTGACAGACTGTACCTATGGCTACTCATACAAAAAAAGTATGTGAAAATTATCCTAAAGAGATAAAATTAAGCAGTTTTTTTTTCCTTTGGTTCCAAAATGTCTCTTTGGTCACTCTTAATTAATCGGGACCGTAACTGGTTTTTTTTACTCAAAATAGCTCAATATTTTAAAATGATTTACACTCTTTATGTAGTACCTACT
This sequence comes from Thaumatotibia leucotreta, assembly GCA_025490895.1. NCBI lineage: Eukaryota > Metazoa > Arthropoda > Insecta > Lepidoptera > Tortricidae > Thaumatotibia > Thaumatotibia leucotreta. Next base: position 2,745 of record JALPQI010027653.1, read on the forward strand.
TAATAATTTATATAATTAACAACATCGTATGTTTGAATTACTCCATTAACAAATAGTGTACCTATATACCGAAGAACGAAAAAAACTAAATTAGAACCGTTCTTTTGTATAGAGAAAAAACTGGTACCTATCTGATCCCTGATTTTACCTACTACTACATAAATATAAAAATTTTGAAAAAGTACCATTTTCAAGTTTCAAGAGTTCAAAAAATACAAAAGTGACTTAAAAAGACTGTAATTTAACAGAAGCATTAAAACCGCTGGTGTTAAATAATAATTACTAGAGAAATTAGCTGACGTTCCTCATTTAAGGATCCCATTCTAATTTTAACGTAGATTTGTTTCGCGGCAATTAAACGGTTCCGTAAAATATTTAAGAGCTGCAATTATAAAATTGGTGTAAATGATTGTCTAAGCATTTTGTCGGTTTCTTTTTTCTAATTTCGCTTTCTTTGATCACGCGGCTTGATTATTAGCTTTTGACAATCTTCCTTGTTTTGGTTAATTAGGTATTTAATTATAACGAAAGTACTCATAATCGACACCTAAATAGCCAATAAATAACACTCATTTATCTTATTTGAATATGCCTTCTTACTGTGCAGTAAAACGAAGTATTTTGGTTGTTATTTTTTGGCGACGTTTTACCTACAAAAAGACATACGACCTTATGAAGGTAACCTGGATGCTTAGCCAAGTTGCCAATCGCTAGCGCTTAGTAGCGTATCGTAGTTTTCCCTCTCTGTCACTCTTTCATATTAGTGCGACAAAGACAGTTAGCTGCCTTTCGCTTACGAGTGACGATTAAGCGTTAATGATTGGCAACTTGTCTAAGCATCCTGGAGACGCTGGGTAGATGTCTTGCGGTTTTCTGATGAAGCAACCCCAAATTAATTTAAGTAAGTAAAAGATATGTAATAAGTATTATTAGTGGTAGTAATACCTCTTATTTTTCGTATTTTCATAATTTTGTCAACCTTTCTCAATTTCCCCATGATGCAAAGCATGTTATATACAATGGGTTGTGCTCTGAAGAGCTGTTTGACATGATGCCAACGTCCACTCTTCATCATCGCACCGCTCGCCATCGACTAGGCGCTCATCCTCACACCTTGCAAGTCTTGCAACCTTAATGATCGCGCACCGCGCGTTTTCAATAGTTATTCATGTGACTAGCGCATAATAATAAGAGGTATCAAACATGAGTGTGGTTTTATGAAACTCGCCTACGGCTCGTTTCATAATAAGATCACACGAGTGTTTAATGTCTAATTATGTACAGTCACATACATAACTTTACCTACATCCTTATCATAAGCACTAAATAAAATACTAAATATAACAATTCAAATCAATTGGAATTGCTCAATTTATGTAAGAAGATCCTACAATAAATATGTATTGAAAAAAAAATAAAGAAGTTGTCCGTCTGTGGAATGAGCTAAGGTTTTCCCGAAGGACTACAGTATGAGTTCTTCAAAAAAGGAGTGTACAAGTTCTTAATGGGTCGGCAACGCGCATGTAACACCCCTGGAGTAGCAGTCGTATATAAGCTACGGTGACCGCTTTCCATTTGTTTCCCAAAGACGTGGTATTTAAAAAAAACTTGAAGTAAAAACACCTATTCTGTGTCTCAAAACCTTACTCGTAATAGGAATGATTAAATTTAGAAATAGGAACAACTTTATTCGTAACATACCTACACAAAAATCACAAAATACAGAAACGAAAAAGAATTATACAAATAAAAGCGTGTATGCTACGAAATGGTCTCAACTTAGCATGTTGCTAGCGAGTGCCAGCGCTGGTCTTCCGATGAGGCCATCAGGTGAACAGTTTCACGGCAGGCAACACAGCAAAATACAAATAAACAATAATAATTACAATTAAAATCACAAATAGAAATAATATAACGGGCCGGCCCTGTCATGGCCGTACATTATCGCTAAACTTTTTGCTGTAGCACAGATCAGATAATACATAAAGTAGCAACACAGATGATGACAAGACTGGCCGATACAGCACAGCGATCAATCAATGGCTGACCGGTTACACTTTAGGAATTATGACTAAGTTTGAACAGATTTAGGTGACTAAATAGACCAATGCGTGAGTGATAAATAACAAGAAGTATGGACAAATATAAGCAATATTATGCATAAGAATATGTTAGGTATATTAATATTTTGTTGAGGCAGCAATTCGGCGAAGTTCGCAACACATTACATGCATATTAATCAGTTCTCAGCCGTCAAGTCTCGAGTAAATTACCGAAGTCGACAGAGAAACATTAGCGGGAAGAATAATTACATTAAAATATAACTTTGAAGGCAAGTAAATATAGAAGAGTAATGAACTAATGACTCAGTAGGTACGCCTCATAATTATAAGAATTCTCTAGCAATGTAGGGTGCAAGTTGCAGAGCATTCAGAATATTTCTTAAAATCGCTGGAAAGTTTTATAAGAAAATTCTCATGCAAGCTGCCATTCGTGAGAACATTCTTTTTCAGATAGAGGTCGATTGCAAAAAAAATATATACCGTTAAGGCCTTAATCAAAACAAAAATCACAAAATTTAGTGATACAATCTGTATGGTATACTCTGTCCTACAATTTTTGGCAGTAGAAAAAGGTAAATAATAAAAATAAACAAGTGCGTTTTGTGAATCTCTCACAGAAAATTTGAATTTGTTGCCCTTTTTCACTCTCAAAAATTGTTATTTGAAATTTAACATCGTAACACAAAAATTATGCCGTTAGATTTTGTTTTAAGGGCCTTTAACTATGTCCATATTTTTTGCAATCCACGTATAAGGGATTATGATGCAATGCTCTAAACAGTTGACGATCGTGATATTTCATGTTACACACTGGCGCCTATATCAACTCATCAAGTGCTGAAATTGGCCCTAAGACACTGGTCTCACCGCGAGCTACCAAGCTATGAACCTATGGGCTATAAACACGAACGAAAGACACGTCGATACTCGCCAGGTCAGCCGCTCAGCTGATAGGTGCTACTGGGCGAGTATCGCCGTATCTCTTTTACACGGGAGTGTGTATCTTTTGTTCGTGTTTATAGCCGATAGTTCATAGCTTAGTAGATCGCGGAGAGACCAGTGCCTTAGGCTTGGCAATAAATGTTCAAAGAACAACATCCAGAACTTTCCATAAAAACGTTCCCGATTTAGGACATTTCTCTTCGGTGCGTTGCTACATTTCTCTGAAAAGGGACGTATCTGTAAAAAGCAGAGATCGGAAAAATGTGCGTCTGTTCGTAATAATATGGTTACGAACAGACGCACATTTTCCTATTACTCCTAAGTTGATTGAATTATTAATCATTTAATCATTTCATGACTTGTAATTTACCGTGAGGTAACAAAAAAAATTTTAGAAGTTTAGAAGTCAATTTTTTATTTATTTAAAGGCCCAGCAAACGTATTTAGTTCGAGAAATCAGAACACTTATCTTCTTTAAATTAGGATAGGAATCTTTATTGATGTCAAATTATAGCTACAGTTTCAACTTTCAACCTTGTATTTTCAAACTTTCTAAGCTCTGTATTTTGAAATAATACCTATTGCTTAAAATGAATAAGAAGCCACTCAACAATTAAGAAAGATACTATTTGACTTTCTCATTGCAACATACACGTGGAATCGTTTGATTTTCGTATTTATATTTTGTTGTTGCTACTTATTAACAAAAATAATGTATTTCCTACTTCTTAACGGGTGTCTTAGAGATATTGTTTAAGCTTGTAAAAAGGCACGTGGTGTAATTCACATAATGTTTGTAAAATAAATTTACCGGCAGCAATAATACACTTGTCACCACCCCAACTCGTCCCGCGGGTGTCGTAAGAGTCGACTAAGGGATTGAAGTGTCAGTGACTATTCTTTAAGTTGATCGATGATGGGCAGCAGCGTCAATATAGTGGACACATTAATGCGATCGCCAATCCGCTTGTCCAGCGTGGCGATTATGAGCACCTCTTATTGCGTCTATACGCATAGTTAATAGGAGAGGTCTACGTCTGGCAGTGAACTGTGATAGGCTGATAATGTATTGATGTATGTGATGTAAAAAATATCCATACGTTGCGCAGCAGACTATTAGTTCTACTTGTGTTCCTGTCTTCGACAATACCCTACTCGACAAGTTTTGCTCCTGTTGTTGAGTAAGGTCGACAACGGTCATATTCATATTGGATGCAATGTGACATACTATTGATGTTTATCACGAATCAAGCCGCAACCCCAAATACGACCTAAATTTGAAGTGCTGTAATTCCAATTGTAATAGTACATTACGATACAAGTGCGAAAATCAGAAAATCCGAAACGAGTGGCGATGTTTAAAAACACCCTATGCTTATGAGGTTCTAGCTCTGTGAAGAAAATATTTTTATGTGGTTTTGTCCTAATCTCAGTATTTTTCTAAGTTTCTAACAACAAACGAGACTAAATCAGGTTAAACAGATGTAAAAATAAATGTCTTCCTAAAATTTTGGGCATGACGTTACCTACACCCGGTTCCGTTTTCGCAATTTTTATTATGAGTATACACGCTGCAACTTAATTTAAAAGCTCGTTGACCGCTGAGGCACTGATTCCACCAAAAGCGAGTTAGCGATAGTTCGACTATAAAAAGTAAAAAATGAACAAAGCATAATCGCTCCCGTGTAAAGATAAGAGACATGGCGATATATTTGTAGTTACTCGTTCAGCTAGTATATTTACTAGATTCGCAGCGGTGAACTACAAATACTACTGCGTCAAAAGAACTGCGTCGGGTTCATCATCAAATTGTTTTTTTCAGGTACCGCAATAATGGGGATATTTATTTTTATTATCTTCTAAATGTACGAGTACCTACTACCACTACTCATTAGGCTTAGACAACATGGTACCTATACCATTTTCTTCAAAGCCAAAATCGTATCGAAATGATGACATGACTATTCAATTTAATAGTCACTAAGCATATAATACATACTTTTGAATTAACGTTTCAATGTCCGATGAACATTGGCTAGACATCAGTATTGAAATTGAAATCAAAATGGCCGCCAATTTGTAATACATCATTAGGCGGTTGGATGGACTGATGTAGTTAGATCGATAAACAATTAATTACAGAAGATACACCCATGTTATTGTAGTGTTGTGTGAATAACTTGGTATTGTGTAATTAGTTACATAATTTAATTATAGTGTAAGTCATAAAATGCTTAAGTGCAATACTTTTTGTGTACAGTCCGAAGTGTAGGAATGGCGGCTAAAGTTCAGGAAATATTCGCTAATTTGTCGTAATCGTTTCATAAATCGAAATCATCATCATATTAGCCGAAAGACGTCCACTGCTGGACAATAAGCTTCCCCCAAAGATTGCCACAATGACCGGTCCTGCGCCACACGTATCCAGCGGACTCCTGCGACCTTCACCAGGTCATCAGTCTAACTTGCGGGGGGCCACGCTGCGCCTTCCGGTACGTGACCGCCACTCGAGAACCTTACCAACCCAACAGCCATCGGTTCTACGTGGAACGTGCGCCACCAAGTGCCAGCCGAGTGTTCAGAGTGGTAGCAAAGAACATATTGCAAAAGTACAAATTAAATTATTTATTAACTAAATATTTTGATTTGTACTTTTAATTTTTCTCCATTAGTCACACTACTTAATACTATATAAATTATAAATATTAGATGTCATATACCAAAGAAAAACGACCAAGATCACCTATGTCCGAGGTGGGGATCGAACCCACGTACTCAGCTTTCGCGGCTAATGTCTGTACCCCTCGGCCACTCGGTCTTAGCAACCACCGGTCAAATTTCTCGGGTATATGCAATCCCTTACAAGGCTAGGCGCCTTTGACCATTCTCTGAGGGTAAGCAATACATACCTGCACCTCCTATTTAGAATACTTTACAGTTTTCTAGAATAGCTAGAGAGAACTGGTGCTGCTATCTATTGAACATATTGCGAAAGTACAAATTAAATTATTTATTAACTAAATATTTTGATTTGTACTTTTAATTTTTCTCCAGTAGTCACACTACTTAATCTATATATATAAACGGCAATGTCCTGACTGACTGACTGACTGACTGACTAACTGACTTAAATCAACGCACAGCCCAAACCGCTGGTCCTAGAGAGTTCAAACTTGGCATGTACATTCTTTATAATGTTTAGAGGCGCACTAAGAACGGATTTTTGAAAATTCATCCCGTAAAGGGTTTAATGGGCGGTTAAAGTTTGTATGGGAAAATAAGATTAGTTGGGCTATTTTATTCGAAACTTCACAGGAATGTTTTTAATAATAAATAAGTAAATACATGTTTCAGGTTTTTTGAAAATTCATCCCTTAAAGGGGTTAAATGGAGGGTTAAAGTTTGTATGGGGAAATAAGATTAGTTGGGTTATTTTATTCGAAACTTCACAGGAATGTTTTTAATCTATATACACCGTGTTTCACTTAACACCAAAAACCAGAAAACCGTTTGTTCAGAATCGGGAGTAGAATCGAATGAGCTATATCTTGTTGGGGGTAATATTTTTATTTTTGTTTGTATTTTTAGTTATTTTTTACGTGCCCAGTCTACAAATTCGTAATACAACGTTGTGCATATCGCATTGCTGAAGGTTGTATACCTTTTTCAGTATTTAGGGGTATTTTGGTAATAATGGCTGGTTACCTGGACGATTATTTTTTCCGCTACGAGTTTGACGTTGTTTGTCAATTTGATTTGTATGTTCATTTCGTTGATATTTCTAATTATCATGGCGTTTAGATTCACGAACGTTTAATACTGTGAAATGGTAAGAACGCAAGCACGCCGCAATGACAATGTCAATTTAGTGGTAAGGACTTATCACGAGGAGTTTTGTGTCGCCGTGCCGAACGTCGGGACTAGGATTCTTTCGACCACCAATGGCCAGAGTAAGGCATGATGAAACTTGAACCCTGATTTCGAGGAGGCCGTCTTAGAGTATTTTCGCGTTAATCATACGGCTAGCACACGACAAGCTGGTCGTCGGTTTAACTGTGATCATAAGAATATTTGGAGAATTTTGAGAGACGACCAGCAACACCTTTTTCACTATCGTCTGTGTCAGGAGCTCAACAGATTGTTGCTTGAAGACGTTCCCTTGCAGTTTGTACATCAAATGTATTACCAGCATGATGGTGCTCCTGTACACTTCCAGATAAACGTCAGGAGACATCTGGACAATATTTATGGGCAGCATTGGATCGGACGTCGAGGCCTAGTGCAATGGCAAGCCAGAACACCGGATTTAATACGATAATAGTACGATAACGGACCAGGACCGACGACTATTGACGAACTGCGAAACAAAATTACTGCCTCTTTTGAGACGGCTAAAAATACTCCTGAAGTGCTGCAGTCAATCAGAAACAATTTACGGAAACAAGCATTGCTCTGCCATCGCCAAGGCGGGCGACATTTTGAACAGCTCTTAAACATCCGCGAACACCGTAACTTGTAAATAAAATTACAATACTGTTTATGTTATAATTTTTATGTACACAATTGGTCATTACTTACGTAAATATCTATGAATTGAAAGAATTGTTTTTTTATTTTCTTGCGTAAACTCACCAACTTACATAGTTAATACTTAAACATTTCTGAATCTGAGAGAGCATTCGTAACCGTTATAATGGCGGGACCAGATACTGAATTAGACCGATTCATATTGCATTATTTAGTACTGAGTTCGTTAATCAGTCGTTATAATGGCGGGACGAGACTATTTGAAATGGAAGGGGTACTAATTCTTTTACAACAGGTACCAAATAGTACCAATTCAGTACTAAACAATACAACATAAATCGACAAAATTCAGGACCTGGTTTCGCCATAACGTTATAATGGCGGGACCAGACTATTTCAAATAAAGTTTTGAAATGGAAGATCTATTTTTTTACTAAAGGTAGCAAATAGTACCAATTCAGTACTAAACAATGCAATATAAATCGACAGAATTCAGGACCTGGTTCAAAACGGACGACATTTTATATCGACTCCGACACAAAATCGTTGTCGAACGACTGTGAACAGCATATAAAATGTTCTGCCACCGGAACGGCCGATTAAAAATCGGCCCACATCCGACATAGTGGGAACGAGCTCTTAGACACTGGTCTCACCGCAAGCTACTAATCTATGAACTAATGGCTATAAACACGAACGAAAGATACACACTCTTGAGTAAAAAAAAAAGACACGGCCCTTCAGCCCTTCACAACATTGGCCGAACATAGGAGATCGTACGGACGCAGCTATACAAGTTCTAAAGTTGCGTCCCGTACGATCGCCCATGCACTTTCTGTCCGCCCGTCTCTGTGTCCGCTTGTCTGTAACCTGCAGGTTGTTATTTTATGAGCTGTGATAGCTAAACAGTCGATATTTTACAGATATAATATTAACATATTCCTGTTGCCACAGATACGCCACACACCACCATACAACACCATTAGGGAATATTTCGCATTTTGCGTAGGAGGCACTCCAGTTGGCGTGTTTGCGTTATGACTCTCGCTTCCACCTGTAGGTATACTAATGGGAGCAAGAGGCAAAACGCAAATACATACGCCAAGTCAAGTATCAGCATAAGCAAGCAGTCATAACAGATAGTGTCATAATCAGCATGGTTTTATACAGCTACAATTTACAAACAGCAGTCTCTTTCTAACTTAATTTGCTAAAAAGAGACAGAAATATTCCCAAATGTTATGCATGACTAAAAAGACTCTTTTTCCATACCTACATTTGATTAGAACAAGTCTTTCTAATTCTAAAGGTCAAACCTACCTTTTAATAAACTTTTTGTTAGAAGATATGTCTTTTTAATTCTTAGGAGCGACATGTCAAACTGACCGTTTTCAAATAAACCCAGTGACATCACAGGTAATTCAGAAATAGGAAACGTACGTACATCTCTCTTTGACACCGAATTTAATTGGTAAGCCAGATAAGGATACTTACTTGTATAATAAATGTTGTACTACATCTATGCTATAGTCCGTAATCCTCGGTGCAACTGGCCTAATTTGAAAACGCTCGAGTGTCATAAGAAATCGAACTCGTACCTAATTACAACCTTGTAATTTTGAATGTTGGGTTAAGTTTGCTTAGCTTTCCTATTTGAAGTTTACTGTGACAAAGTTTTAAAGTGGTTTACAGCGACACAGCTGTCTATTGGTAAACCTTATGTCGTTGCAATAATGTACAAAATAAATAGTTTCAAGGTTTATGATGGTAGCTAGCAATTATTTTATTGAGTGTAGAGTTAAAAGTCAAGTAGAGGTGTATAGAAAATGAAACGTCCAATAAAAAAATAAATAAACAACAGATCAAAAAATGAATACTATAGATAAGTTTAAAAAAATAAAAATCAGTTGGGGTGTCTGAGGTTTTGAGTGTTACTAGAAACACCGTGTATATAAACGGCAATGTCCTGACTGACTGACTGACTGACTTA
>JALPQI010027654.1:0-12073 GCA_025490895.1 Thaumatotibia leucotreta
AAACAGCTTTACGGCAAAACGCCGTTTTCCCGTCGAAACACGTCGTTTCGCGTGGGCCGAGCCGATTTACGATGTCCTCGCTCTTATTGCGTTGACATAAAGCTTTTTCCGTACGCGATTAGCCGAAACGGCGCGGACTAGTTTGGTGAGACCCTAACGCGATGGTCCCAGCAAAAGAGAGTTAGCGATTGATAGCTCAGCTATAAAAACGAACAAAAGATAGTCGCTCCTATGTAAAGAAAACCATACCCCTTACTCGCTCTGCTAGTATCGTTAATTGCTCAGCGGTGAACTACAAATGTCGCTATGTCCCTTTTCTTTACACGGGAGCGATCATATTTTGTTCGTTTTTAAAGCCGAGCTCAATGTATCCATCGCTATCTCGCTTTTGGTGCGACCAGTAGCCATACCATGAGCTAGAAAGTAGTAGCACTGGATGGTTAGCTAAGTTGCCAATCGCTAATGCCGCGGCCACGACATTGGTCTAAAGCGACCAGCGGCGGGCGAATCCATGAGTTGGAGCGGGATGCCGATATGGGTACGAGAAGGAGCACCAGACGTTTTCCGCTAAGCCAGTCGCCTTAGACCGATGTCGTGGCCAGGGCATTACGCTTAATAGCGTGTCGTAGTTTTTCCTCTCTGTCACTCTTTCATATTAATGTGAGAAAGACAGTTAGCTGCCTTTCGTTTACGATTGACGATTAGATGTTAGCGACTGGTAACTTGTCTAAGCACCTAGATATATTGGAGCGAATGCGATGGACAGCTTTACGTATCGAGTAAAACCGAACGTTATCGATACTTGAAAAGTCATGGTACGGCTGCAGTGTCAAAATGTTTGTTATACTCTGCAGTGTTATTCACTAAGAAAACCGCCTTGCTGTCAGCGCTGTGTCAGTGCTGCGGCAGCGTCGAGCCTAAAAATGGTATTCACTAATGTACTTTAAACGACACTAGTGCTCGGCGACGAATGCGGCGTGAGCTGGAACTACATTGCGTCGAAAGTTTGACGTTTAATGTATGAACTTCGTATTCTCTAACGAAAAACAGCGACGAACTCGCCCACAAGCTCGCTCACAGCCTCGATTCCTAATGTCAAATCAGACAGCTAGGATTTTAGACAAGGCTGTCTCGACATCGAGCTCGTTGACGAACGCAGCGTCGAATGTGTCAATAAGAGAATAGCATAGCTTTATGTCTGCATTAGTAACATCAAACAAAATGCATCTTCCCTAGTGCCGCTACGCATGTCTAGACTCAGTCGGTAGCACCCTGAGAATTTATTACTCCAGCATAATTCCAGTTGCAGGCGAGACGGGCTGCATAATTTTGCAACTAACTTGCAGTCTGAGACTGCGCTGAGTTTGCTTAGTTGCCAGTAGCCGTAACAGAAGTTGGAAAGTAACGGTTACTTTAACGTTTACTTCATATACAGGGTAGAAAGGGTTCCTTCCCGCTACCGACCGGTGTCTACCAACCATTACAATGAACTTTCAGTATGGGATCAACATCGAAAACACGGAAAATTAACTTTTCCGTACTATTGAACTCTAAGTTAATCACTCACTTTGTATGAGGGGTTAATTTTTTTTAAAGATATTTCGATGTTGGTATTATACTGAAAGTTAATCGTAATGGTTGGTAGACTCGGTTGGTAGCGGGAAGGAACGTCGTCCCTTTCCACCCTGTATTAAGCAGTCTATCAAGCTGGCATGATGTATTGGAGCGAGTGCGATGGACCCTTTATAAATCATCGTAAAACTTCTTTATGATAAATAAGAAAGCAAAAGAGTGTACATGATCGTATGTAAAGTTTAATTTTTATTCACCGGCCAGACTTTAGGGGGTAAATTCTGAGCCTCTGGGTCAGAATTTGCCCTCTGAAGGTCATATTGATGAATTTTTAATATGGGACCGACATTGGATTCCAGAAAAAAAAACTGATGACCACACATTTCCACCTACAAATATATCAGGATTTGTATGGAACATCACGTCAGTTTTTTTTTCTCGAATCGTATGTCGGTCTCTCTTAGTAAAAATTCATTAATATGACCTCAGGATTAACCCTGTAAAATTTGGCCGGTGAATAAAAAATCAACCCGTATTACGAATTATACGGGTTGATTTTTTATTTTTATTGCAAATTGCTGTGTTTTTCAGAAGCAGTTTGAACAAAAAGTCGAGTTCGCTTAAAATATTTACGAAGAATAGAACTCCTCAATTATAAACTAAAATGCATGCCAAAATATAATTAGCGGAAAACTTACTGTACACTTTCTTGGATAACCTCGTAAATTCCAATGTTTACCTGTAACAAATAAGCCACAATGAGCATTTTCACACGAAACACTGATTCACAAAGAAAACCTAATGCGAGATATTTCATTCGTAGTAGACGGGACGACATGAAACAAAGAAACCGTCTTATTATGTTATGATAAATTACTGTATTTTTTTACTATGTGCGCAGTTGCTTGTATGAGTTAGGAATATTATGCCTGCATTTGACATTTTTTTGCTGGTGGTAGGACCTCGTGCAGGGTCCGCACGGATAGCTACCACCGTCTTACACGTTAACCTGCCGCTAAATAGTTAGTACTGTGTTCCGGTTTGGGGGTAAGATAACCGGTGTAATTACTGGAATAGAGGCAATCCATCTAAGTCCTCAGGGTAGGCAGCGCATAGGCGATTTTTTGGTCACTATGTCCATGGGCCTCAGTTCCCGCTTTCCATCAGGTGGGCTGAGAGCTCAGTTGCCTACCTTCGTCACATAAAAAAATATAATGATGTGAGTGATTTTGTGATATTTATTACTGCCCTTGTTCATGAACGTCCATCAAACCGCAACCGGCTAATTGTTCGTTTGTCCTTATCTGTCAAATTAACATTTTACTTTTAGTAGAACGAGACACAATATAAATTGACTAATTATACGTCGTATTTTTTATGAATAAGGGGGTTATTAATGTTATTAGGTATATATACTTATTATTTATTGAATATTCCAGGCGCGGATCCAGGGGGGGGGGGGCAATGGGGGCACTTGCCCCCCTCACACTGGACTTTTGTATACCTAAGTGCAGTTTTATGTATAAAATACTATCATCTCATAGGGCAGTGCCCCCCCCTCAACGAAGTCCTGGATCCGCGCCTGGAATATTCATTGATTTATTGAGACATACAATATTTTACAATAGACAACAATATTTTCATGAAAATACATACAGCAAATAAATTGGTACATTCAAGTTTAAAATATTCAAAAATATAATAAGTAATCTAGCAAACTCTATTAGGCAGAAAAAATCGTCACGAAATGGGCAGCGAAACCATTCGCGCTTTATAATGGCTTGCTCAGCGTGGCGATTATTGGAATTACCTCCTGATGCGTCCATATACGCTTAAGTAAAGGTGCATTTAGACCAAACTAGACGTGTGCGCCGATCTAAAAATGATCGGCGGCGGCGTTTGCTGAAAAGTCGGCGGCGGCGGCGTGATTTCGGCGTGAAATCGGCGTCAAGGTCACATGAATAAAAAAGCGGAATTCGATAGTATAATTTGTCATAGTTTAGATAAATGCAATATAAATGTTCATCAAACACCATCACTGAGCACCTTCTCCAACATCTGATCCGTAGTTTCTCTTCCCACCATGTTCTAGCATACGAGCCCCGATGCAGTGGAGTTCGTCTAGTTCGAAACAATTTTTACAAATTTTTGAATATTTTAAAAATGATCACATTATGCTAATGATAAATTGTATGAACGTTAGTCATGGTTAATCTACTACATTTCAAGAGACACAACAATCTGAAGTACGCTTTTGTTGTTTCATAAATCGATTTTAACAAACCAGTGTCTAAATTATTTTCGTTCACCACCGTAATTCCACGCTTATAAGCTTGACGCAAAATTCGCAGTACATCAGGTGTACCATGTCGTCTTTAATATTAATGGCGTTCTTTACATTCATTGATTATTTACAAAATTTAAAATTGTGGAAAAAAATTAAAAAAAATACCTCTCGTAAAATAGTTTTTTTTTTTATATTCTGATTTATTAAGTCCAAATATTTTATACTACTGAAACTATACTGAAACTATTTTAGTACTACTATTGAATAGTGAAGGTTTTGTCTCTAAACCTTTTCCCCCGGATGAACGGGATAATCTCGAAAAACTGTCGAACTGGACGAGAACATAATATATGCATCGGGGCTCGTAATATTTTCAAGATTTCAACAACCGTGGTTTGGTTGGACTGGCCCTATTCACATAAGGTCTCCCAAATCACCTATCATAGCATGTCATAAATACGGCGCAGCCCACGTCCATTGGATTCCACCTATCTTTACCAGGTGATTGGTCCATCATATTGGGAGGCATCCTACGCTGCGTCGACCAGTATTTATGCTTGCCACTAAGAAATCACTTGCCCCACCGGTAGTTTTGCGAGTAATGTATCCAGCCACTGTCACTTCAGTTCATCGATTTTTTGAGCGACGTTGGTGCTTCCAGTTCTTCTGTGGCTCTCAACTAGGGTTTGCAACATCCGTCGATTTTCAGGATCCGGATAATGCGGATATCGTAATGCGGAAATCGAGGCCCGGAGTGTCACGATTTCAGTGCTCTCCGATACAATTACGCTTCCCAACTGTCTTAACGCCAGCGAAGGCCGCAGACCGAGCTCACGCAGAAGCGCGCAAACACGTCTCTGTATCAAAATAGATCGCGAAGGCTCAGTTTCGCGTAAGGCTGAAGGCCTGGAGCGTCCTACAGAAGTGCGCTAGGCGACGAGGCTGAAGGCCGAGCTGCCAGAGCCTAGCGCTCCCATGCTACACAATGGTAGTGTGACACTCTGCGGCCCTCCGATTCGATTCGATCCCTTGCGAAGGCCGAAAGCCGAACTCCACTTAGGGCTGCACAGAGGCGCGGCAGCTCGCCTCACTCGTACTCATAATAACTTTATAGTCAACAAACCGAAGGTGAGTGATATATTCGCTAGTGGTGTTGATGATAAATAAGCCCATTCCATTCCAGTCCAAAATCTTGAATACATCTTCCAAAGCAACAAACAGTTAAACAGTTAAAATAAACAGTTTTGGAGACAAACCATCTACCGGTCTTAATCGTCGCTGCAATGGGCTGGATTTCAGTTGCATAGAATTGCATTTAAGAGGTCATGGTAACCCCCCTGGACACTACAATATAAGTACCTTTGGCTTACTTGTTCTACTGTTTGTTGGACACATAGCCCGCAAACCTGGGGAAGACCTCCAAAAACTTTTTGTCACAAGAAAGACTGGAAAGAAAAGGTCGAGAGGAAGGAGCCCCATGCGCAGACCAGATCCGCACCTCACTCAATTTTCGGGTTGCTAAGCCCATCCACATTGCGGAAAATTGGAGTGGTTGGTGGAAGATCGTGAAAGAAAAATTGATGAGTTGTTAAGTCACAACCCCCAGAATTGGGTTATCGACGCAAGGCTATTGGTACCGCTGAAGATACTGTAGTACAGCCTAGGTCTCGATCAATTCAAATGCTTCATAAACCACGAACACGAACGCTAACCTGAGGGGCAAGTTATACCTCTCGATCTTCTGTATAATATCCTGACGTTGCTTGTGTATGTGTTCTACGGTGCTAAAGCTTTTCTACAAACCGAAACCGGCTTGTTCAGGAGGCTGGAAGTTGTCGAGCCTAAAAACCTACGTGTAAGGATAAGGAGTGATGTCACTCGAAAGCAACTAATAAGTTGATAGTAAATTCCCTACATAAGAGCATTATATAAATACATAAAGCAAATACGAAGCTTAGTGTGTAGTATTTAGCCCATAACAAATAACTCTGTTATTCAGTCAAGGCCACGCCGATTTCACGCCGACCATTGGTCCGCGGCGGCGGCGTGGCAAAAAAGGTCGGCGGCGGCGTGACGCCGGCGCGGCGCACACGTCTAGACCAAACGAGCATTCGCTCATTATATCCCCCACTCTACGAAATCAACGAATTTCCACGAATCATGTTTTGTGTAACGAACGAAGTTCTTAGAGTGGGAGATAGAATGAGAGGATGTTCGTTTGGTCTAAATGCATCTTAATGGGAGAGGCAGTGGACTGTAAACTGTAGGTAATAGGCTGATGATGTGATGCATACACTTGACTGTACCTGTAAGTGTATAGAAATAGCGAGTGTTGATCGTATTGTATTTACGATGAGATCCAGTGCGCAGCATCTATTTCAGGTTAACAGCGTAGTACGGAGCGCGTGCCGCTACGTTTACGTTCCGTTCCACGCAACTAGACGTGATTTATCAGTTATGGCGTTTTAAGTAGGTAGTATCTACTAGGTACCTATCATGTGATAAGAAAGCGAGTAGACCAAGTATTTAGTTAATGGCTTACTTTCCATAGTATTTGACGTCTTTGACACATCGTATTTGGTAATTGTGTCTCTCTATATACTGTGCTTGTCATGAATAAATTTTATTTGTTTCTTTCTATTTCTTATTTACATAAAAAAATAGCAGATAAATACAAATTCTGTAGACGGTCAACTATGTGTCCATTTGGAAAAAATCCTTCCGTCCTTTTTGAATGCAGATTATAATTAGGCGAGAATTATCATTATCACAAATCCAGCTAAACTAGGGCTCTATTTAAAACCTACATGGAAACGCGCTAAAAGCCTTAGCATTAGGTCTTTGTCTCATCTTGGCCGGCTGCCAGCGTCTCAAAGCGGTGAATCACGTTCACTATGAAAACAGTTCTGCGATCAACAATTATGACTAATTGAGATATCCCAAAATCCCAGATTGGAGAGGTGCAAGTTTGCCAGGGAAAAACAAAAAGTCGGACAAGGTTTCGTAAAATCCCTGATATTTGGACTAAGCAGCAGTGTTGCCAGCACCGTATTCTGACTCGCTCCGATATGAAAAAACATCGGCAAGACTATTCACACTTAGCCTTCCCTCTATTAGTTCTGGAAACTGGATGTTATCAAGCGTATGGTACAAAAATGGGGAGGATTTACGAAGATCAGATGGTCGTCTGATTATTATTATATATCTGATTATGATTTTTTTTTTACATATGTACGGTGCGATATGTCCCTGTTCAGCAGTGGACGTCTTTCGGCTGATATGATGATGATGATGATGATGCCGATATTGTCTGTGAACTCAATGGGTTGAATAAGAAACCCAAACATGAGGTTAGTGTGTGCAGGGGCCTTTACAATATGTTTTTTTACACTAGAGTCTAGTGTTTGCACTAGCCTTTACGATCGAAATAACTGTATCTGTACTTTTTGGAATTCCGTTTGGTTCAGATGTTTACCGGATGCGCGTCAGAATTTTACTTTCGCTGCCAAATATTCACTGAGAAAGATTCATACTCGTTGGCTGAAACAGGCAACTACATTCATGAACAGATAATTAGGTGCTACTATGTTGTTACTGAGATACGAGTAGTGACATTCACCTCTCTTATAATGTCTATCATAACTTCGATACGGTATTTTTTTAAAGGTGAGTAAAGTTGGTGACGGCAATAAGAATACATTTTATCACCACCCAACTCTTCCCGCGGGTGTCATAAGAGCAGGCTAAAGGACTGAACTATTACTTTGAACCGGAAATCACCGGGATGCCCGGTTCCGGCCAAGGCTGGAATTCAAATAAATTGAAAATCGGTTCACGATTCTCGGAGATATTTAGTAATATCAGTCAATCGAGTGAACCTCCTCCTTTTTTGAAGTCCGTTAAAAACTGGATTATTTGTTTAAATAAATATAATGGGCAACTGACCTTTCAGTAATACCAGAAGTCATTAGCGATTACTTAATCTATGGCCGAGTCGCTTTAATGCAGTTTTAACGATTTATTTGGTTTTGTCGTTAAGACAACGCGAAGTACAGCAAAGAACATATATTTGTTGTTACACTTTGTAAACTTACTAAGTAATATTTCCATACTAAATTTGTCGGCCTGTTAGCCTCCGTAGCCTAGTTGGTAGTGACAGTATACGAAGGTGGAGGTACCGGGTTGGAATCCCGGTGAGGGCATGATTTGTGTATTTATTTAAGTAATGTATCTATATATTTTATATATCGTTGCTTGGTACCGTGAAACTAGGTCGATTTATGTAAGATGTCCCAAGATATTTATTTATCAATTAATTTATTTCTCTAAAAATAATTAGCATAATTTAACAGTTAAGTACACAAAAATAGTTTACTTATATGTATTTAGTTTAGATACTCGCCAAATATTTTTATTCTCCGGTATAGTTGATGAAACACCATTTGCATTGACGATTGGTAATGAAGTTTTATGGCCTATACTAAACATTGCCGAGAATTCTGGTACCGAAAGTACCTAGAAATCCCGGGGATTTTGACATGTTCGACAACCGATTCCGGCGGGAAAAATCCCGGTTCTTCGGTACTAAGTTGCTAAGCAACTCCAAGTAGCCGCAATAGCATTTATATGTGACCGTCCATAAGAAAAGGTACCTTATGGCAGTTTCTAGTTACGGAGATATTGGCGATTTTGTAAAACCATTCAAAATTATCATTTTTTCTTTTTATATAAAATAGTAAAATATACAAACAGGAGTATATGTGTACCTTGGAGTCAGCTGCGTACGTTACTTCTTTCTTTACTAAATTTAAGTTCAAAGTTTAGTAGAAAAGGTCCCTTGTGGGAATAGCATACAAAAATGACATCAAAGCTCAACAATATATATATATATATATATATATATATATATATAATCATTAAATTTGTTTGCAATTTTTCATTTTTTATACTATGGCGGTTGTAAACAAGTATACGGCTGCCCTGATGGCACGCACTAATCAGTCACGGCAGCTTTCGTGAAATCCATGGTACTCAGATCTGATATTATAAACAAGTTTAAGCTAAAATATATCTGTACATAGGTATAATCAGAAAAAGTGCTTTAGGTACCTGAGTACCTACGGTCGTTTTAAATCTTAATTTACGTGTAGGTAGGTACCTACTAAATTTCTCGACTGGCTTCAAAACGTCTCTCGACGGAAAAGAGAAAAGGAGATCAGTCGAGAATAAATGGGTAATAGTAAAGGATCCATAACACCTATTATTTGTTAATGATAGCACAAATGATATGGTATGTATAATATATGTCTTGTTTAATTTTTCGCATTTTTCATATTTGACCATGATTTTTGACCAAAAATCACCTAAAATGTCCACACGTGATTTATGAATATTTTTTTTTGTAATAACGGACTGTGAACAATACATATTGTGTTATCTTTCGGGATCACTAGGCAGGTAGGTACAGGCTATGTGAATTAATTAACGTTGACTTTAAGTGAAAATTACTCATTACTGATCAATATTTTTAGAAAAATTATAATAACATTTTTTGTTCGGATTGCAGTTTTGGTACAAGATTAGCAAAAACATTTTGTTAATATGGTGCCTTATTATAATAATCAACATGTTTTGTCTGTGATTGGCCATAAGGGCCCTTTTCCCAAATATATGGGAGTGAAATTGTGATTTTTACGTAACTTTAATCGTCTATAAACGAAAAAGTGTGACCTGTAGAATAATATTAATACTTTTGTGATACTCTTGTGGACTGATTAAAATTAATTTAGAACATACTATACCAAATTTGTTATTGTTCTAGGAAATATTTAAGTGATAGTAATTATCACATTTAATTAAAATAAAGATATTTCGTTGACTATGTGACTTTTATTTCTATCCTAAAATGTAAGGTCAAATATGTTCTACTATATACAATGGTTCAAATTACAATATATAAAAGGCAAAACCGAAAAAAATATTTTTTAATTATTCAGTTCATATGAGCGTGTTGCTCTTTTCAAAAGGGTTTTTTTCATGATTTGAACGTCACATTAAAAAAACCATAACTGAGTTCCAAGGAAGAACCCCTTAAGATACGAAATCAATCATAACCCATGTAACTTCCAATGGGAACACACTTAAAACTAGGTTCAAACTTCATTTGACGATTTCTCAAAAGTGCATTTTTAGCATGTGTCAATTTAATGTTTTTTTATTTTTTAAGTATGAGACTTAGACACGTGTTTTTTTTTGTATTAGATAGCTTATTTAATGTAGATTTAGGATCTGTGCTTAACTCAATACCTGCCATAAGGGACCTTTAGCCATGGACGGTCACATATAAATATGTAGTAAGTAACCTACCTATTAATGTCGCCCATTGTACAACACTTCCTTGTCTCGTTAGCTAATTTGTTTATAATTGCAGTGCCAACATAATAAACGTAACTGTTATTACCTATTTCATTGTATTGATATTTAAGTGGCATAGAGCCAGCTATTATTATAACTAGGTACAAGGTACTTAGCACCACTTGCCCAATCTCAGCGGCCCTACCACGAACTTCGAAATCCGAGGAATTATCGATAATTTCAAGCATTTGTCTTTGTCTCTCCAACAACAGTGTCATCAGAGTGATGGAGATAAATGCACGAAAATAACGAATTTCTAAGTTTGAATTAATAATAAAATCAAAATTGAAGCAAACTATTTTTTTTACTACAGATGGTGCCTGTGGCTCATTTTACGTCAGGTTCAAAACTTCGGAGGGCCATCTGTACCAAAAAACCTTGTACGAGACACGTGCAAAAAGGAAATTCGTAACCAGTGTCGATTTCATGTTTTTTAAACTTGTGTCGTAATGTACTAATATAGTACATATGAGACCGGTTTAATAAAAAAAAAACATACCAAAAATGTATAGGAATCTGGTAATAAAAAAGGAGAGTTCCATGCAAACTTTCTGAGACATTTTGGGAAATGTGGTGGATCTCGCTCAGCATAATTGACTCTACCAGCCTATAAATTTGTATTCAATACGTCATCCAAAACGTACAAACTTTTTGAGAAATGCTCACAGAAAGGTACAAACCAATTCCATTCTGGATGCTTAGCCAAGTTGCCAATCGCTAACGCTTAGTATCGTAGTTTTCCCTCTCTGTCACTCTTTCGTATTAGTGCGACAAAGACAGTTAGCTAGCTGCCTTTCGTTTACGATTGACGATTAAGCGTTAGCGATATTGGCAACTTGTCTAAGCACCCTGGTAAGCGACAAGGTGGCTCGCACAGTCGCACATAAATTTTGCTTTGAGGCTAGGTTTAACTGTCCCCGATTATCATCACTACTTAGTATAAAATAAAGTCACTTTTTCTGTCCCTTTGTACGCTTAAATCTTTAAAACTACACAACGGATTTTGATGAGATTTTTAATAGGTAGAGTAATTCAAGAGGAAGGTTTTTATGTAGGTATAGTACCCGTGCGAAGCCGGGGCGGGTCGCTAGTTTAAAAATAAACACTAGATAAAACCGTATAGGTAAGTACGTAACTTTTCACACCAGTCATGCGCTTGAGTGTATCGTGCGCATACTCACGTAAACCACTCAATTACCAATAAATACATGGACGTACGTCAGATTTCCGTACACCCACTCACATGTACGAGTTGTATGACTTGTATGACACTAGTGAGACGCCTACTGCTGTCAGTTAACAATGTTCTTGTTTACCTTCGGCTTGGACGACTAACGAATCAATTGATTGTGTCCGTCGCACACATTGTAATGTACATTACATCATTATACCTATTAAAACTATCTAAAGGTTTAAAAAATAATCGCCAAATTAAAAAATCCCATCCCAACCGATTTCTCCAAGATCCCATTGTCAGACCCCGAGTTGGTGCCGTACGTATATATACGTTCGATTAAAAAAAAATGGAAATCGGCTCACGATTCTCGGAGATATTGAGGTACATACATAAAAAATACAGTCGAATTGAGAACCTCTTCCTTTTTTGTAGGTTAAAAATAAAAAGTTCATTGGTGTTAGATACAGTTCTCTCAGAAATAAAAAAATTGTTAGATACTGTCACTCTTTTTGTCTTCATCTTTATTCACATTCTCAAAATTTTGTGACGATAATGCTTTATTGGTTATTAACACAATAAGTTTATCTCATGATTCTCATGTCATGATGTAATGTAAAAAAATG
>JALPQI010027655.1:0-12467 GCA_025490895.1 Thaumatotibia leucotreta
TTTAATAATTAACGCCTAAAGCAATTCTGTCTTAGATACTGATGTAATATTGTAAGATCTAACCCCCTTATTCATAAACGTCTGCGACTTAACAAGCTGCTAATAATTGTTTGTCCTTTCGGTCTTAACAATGTGTCCATAAGAGCAAAAGGGACAAACAATGCTTAGCGGCTTTTTAAGTTAGCAGACGTTTATGAACAAGGGGGTAATAGTACAGAATGTAATTATATTTATCACATACACATCATCACTATCATCAGCTTTTCTCAGTTCACTGCTGGAAGTAGACTTCTCCTATTAACGAGGCGTATGGATGCATTAAATGCTTATAATGCGGGGATTGTTATTGTGGCAATCAACATTAAGATGCAATCTGATTCTATTATCATCAATCATCATCCATGATTAGATTTTGCACAAAAACTATGCGATGGCAATCATCGAAACAGATATTGTATCGTGGAAATTTATATTCATGCTTAATTTTGTTAATTGTAAATGCTTACTATTAGTGGGAAAAAGTTTTCCAAATTGTAATTTAATAATTTTTACTTATTTTGATGTCAAAAGGGAACAATAAAACGTACGAGTATAACGTGTTGTATGCGTTTCATTGTTCATTACCATCACCACTTTATTTGCAATTTTATAAAAGCTCACAGGATATACAGGATTATAATTATTATAACAAAATAAACATGTAACCCCAACGAAGGCATCATTAGAGTAACAGTGACAAATCCCCGAAATAAACAAACTTCGGTGTTCCTGGTAGCAGCTATGCTATTCTCTTATTCACACATTCGACGCTGCGTTTTTCAACGAGCTCGACGTCGAGACAGCCTTGTCTAAAATCCTAGCTGTTTGATTTGACATTAGGAATCGAGGCTGTGAGCGAGGTTGTGGGCGAGTTCGTCGCTATTGTTCGGTAGAGAATACGAAGTTCGTACATTAAACGTCAAACTCTCGACGCAGTGTAGTTCCAGCTTGCGCCGAAATCGTCGCCGAGCACTAGTATCGTTTAAAGTACATTAGTGAATACCATTTTTAGGCTCGACGCTGCCGCAGCGCTACCACAGCGCTGATAGCAAGGCGGTTTCCTTAGTGAATATCACTGCAGGCCCAACGGGTTGGAAATATTGGACCACGTAGGGGCCGCTAGTCTAAAATGGGTTAAAGTTAGTAAGTGCTTTAGAAAACTCACCATCATCAACATCTTCTTCTTCAATCGTCCTCGCTCCTTCCGGTAAATTCACCTTCATCCCTTTCATTCTAAAGAACTCCTTCACAACCTTAACAGCATACTTTGTAAGCTCTGCCCATTCTGACAGAAACCCTCTAGGTTCACTAACTTCAATTACTTCTTTCTTTATATCAAGTTTGTTTACCGTTTCTTGATCTAGAGGAACGAAACTTATCATACTGTTTGCTGTGATAGTTTGATTGTTATCTTCACCGAATAAAGTTTTCTTTGCTACTTTTAGGGCTTTGTATTTAACGCAGGAAAGGGCTTCGCCGCGGAGGAAGCAGCCATCTTTGACGTAGCGGAGGTAACCGTCTTCGGCAAGAGTGCTGTGGAGTGTTAGGAGAATGGTGACTTTGATGAGTGAGCTAGGAATCATGGCTGCTGCTTACCTGAAATATAATAAAATAGTTTTAATTTGTGCCTTGTTGAAGAGCTGCTTCTTTTTCCTTCTAATACTGAATAATTATATATTCATAACAAATAGAATTTGTGTCATATTACTTTGTGCTATCAGCCATATTGTCAGCTGTTCATCAGTACATTTATATTATGCAAAGAACAAATTTAATCTTTGTAGTACATAGGTACCAACCAAACCATACAGAAAAGTAACAATAAATAAATGAAGTCCCGCCCAAGTGCAGAAAAGTGTCACCTTCTGGACGTTTATCTTTAAAAATTGCACTTTTTAAGTAAACTAAAATATTTATAACCGTTTTACATACTATTGCACATAATAACATGCTAAATTTTAATTTCATTTCAAAATATATTTATACATCCGCGATTAAGATTTGATTTCGTGTTAAGATTCGGATTTGGTGTAGCAAATGTATGACTTATTCCTCAGTTGATGTCTTTACCAAATCTAGCTCCAAACGTGCTTTCTGTTTAGCCCAATAGTTCTTTGGTAGAAAATGCCTTAAGGTGTTAAGTCTGCCATTTGCACTATTTGTATATTTTACTTTAAACTTTAAATTAATTAACAAATAAAGTATTTATCACGCGATGAAATAAAAATCCCTAATTATTTGAGGTAGCGGTAATGAAATCGAGATTTACATCTTGCATTTTCTATTTATCACTTTTAGGGAATACCTACAGTCAAAATATTTTGAACCGACTTCAAAAAAAGGAGAAGGTTCTTAATTTCCCTGTATGCTTTTTTTCTGGCGTACCTATTTATCTAATAAACATGATAATCTAAATCCTTGCCGCCAGACTTAATGTTTTGATGTTCCCAATACCCATATGGAATGTTTTCCCATATAAAGTTTTCCTATCTCCGTCAGAAAGTTTCGTCATTATCTCGTCTCACTGGATGGGTTATCGATAATGAATTTCTAAGACACTTTAATGGATAATGTTATTCTTAAACATATTATTTATATTTGTCGTTAGAATTTAGAAGGTACTTTTTTAAATTTTGATTTCAGTGACATGTGTCATTGAGTCTCTTTAATTATGTCTGTCAATTTGAATAGGGATTTCTTAAGCATAAAAAATGTTAGTTCGGCCAAAACTAGTAGTACGGTCAAACTTTACATTAAACTCGCAAAGCATGCAGTATAGCTGCATTTTTGGTATGTTGCTTAGACACCATAGGGCACTATAAAACCACATTTTGCAAGCAAAAAAAAGTTGTGCTAGTTACGAAGTACGTGAAAAACTGCGAAATTTACGGTCATTTTTCAGTTTCTGATTTTTATTAAGGAAAACCTTACGATTTTGACATTATGTGTTAGAAAGCGTTTAAAGATTAATAAATTTCCAGCAAGTTGAGCTAACATGTATTACCGTAGGTCTTATAGTTTCAGAGATTCGAGACTTCTTAAAAGTACTCTTTTTTGTAAACTAGCGTTATTTTGAGTTTTGCTAACGTTTTCGGCTTAATAACGCCTCACCTAATTATGCTACGAAAAACATGCAATAATGAACTTATAGCGCACTTAATATTCTTTCGTTAAAGGGTAAAATCATGTCAGCAAACTTTGTAATTGAAAATAAAAACTCGTAATTCAAAAGGCAGTAGGCCCGCTATCTAAGTTTTTCATATAAATCGCAAGTCGTGTTGCAAAGCTGCAATTTTAGTATATTATATAGGCCCTATAAGGACGTACAAAAATGCATATTACAAGAAAAACAAAAAAGGAATTTCGGCATAGGACGAAAAAAACTGAAAAAATATTGGACTTCTTTTACTTTTTGACGTTTAATTAAAAAACTATTATCTTTTTGATACTAATTGCTACAAAACTTAGAAAGAATGTTAAATTTGAAAGGATTTGAGCTACCTTGCATTACCCAAAATTATATAGATTTAGAGATACGACATTTCAAAATGTGCCCTTCAATATGTTAAGAAAATAAATGCATGTTTTGAAGCCTCGTATACCCCCAACTATAAGACTTACAGTAATTGTTATCGGCTCGATTTGTTCCAAATTTAATATATTTATTATCTACAATTACTTTTTTTTTCTTAGCGCGAACGTTTTGCCAATATTTAGTGAATAGCTTTAACGTAACCTAAAATTTGTTTATGTTTTGATAAAAGGGCACTTTATCACATATCGTATCTCAACATATATATATAACTTATGGTGATGCAACGTAGCTCAAATCCTTTCAAATTTAATGTTCTTTCTTAGTTTTATAACAATTAGTATCAAAAAGATAACAGATTTTTAGTTAAACGTCAAAAACTAAAAAAAGTCCAATTTTTTTCCGTTTTTTACGTCCTATGCCCAAATTATTTTTTGTTTTTCTTTTAATATGCATTTTCGTATATATCTATAAGGCCTTTATAATACTCGTATACCAAAATTGCAGCTTTGCAACTCGACTTGCGATTTGAATGAAAAACTTAGATAGCGGGCCTCCTGCCTTTTGAAATTCGCGTTTATACTTTCAACTACAAAGTTCAGTAACCTAATTTTACCCTTAAATTAAAGAATATTAAGTGCGCTTTAAGATCATTATTACATGTTTTTCGTAGCATAATTTAGGTGAGGCGATATTAAGCCGAAAACGTTAGCAAAACACAAAATTTTATCTAATTTACAAAAAGGAGAACTTTTTAAAGTCTCGAATCTCTGAAACTATAAGACCTAGAGTGATGCATGTTAGCTCAACTTGTTGGAAATTTATTAGTCTTCAGACGTTTAATAGCATATGATGTCAAAAAACGTAAGGTTTTTTGAATAAAAATCAGAAACTAAAAAATGGCCGTAAATTTCGCAGTTTTTCACGTACTACCCAGCTAGCACAAGTTTTTTTTGCTTGCAAAATGTGGTTTTATACTGCCCTGTGGTGTCGAAACAACATACCAAAAATGCAGCGATACTACTTGATTTGCGAGTTTAGGGTAAAATGATGTACTCGATTTGACCGTACTACTTATAGAATGAAAAAGAAATAACGTTTTCGGTTTCGCCAAAAATATTTTTTTGTTCGGATACTAATTTATACCTACTTACGAGAAATTTTTGTATTATTATTTTTTTTTCGGAGATCTCTAAAACCAAAATAAAGACAAAAAATGCGAATAAAGCGAAGCGAAGGTTTTTAAAGACAAATATAGTTATAGACGATAATTTATGCAGCTTAAGTAGTATTTCTCGGAATAACAAATACGTAGGTATCATGAAGTTTTCTTATAGAAATTGTCCTAGTCTCACAATAAACTCAATTAAGGCTTTTGTTGTCGCGATAATACCAGTACAGTCATCTGCATAAATATATATACAATTTTAGACCTTATGCTGCAAACACAAATGAAAAAATGTTTATACATATTTATGCCCTTGACATGGAAAACAACCATGACTCAGTAACAAATATTTTTGTGATATCTGTCAGAAAGAAATACCCTCACCGAGATTTGAACCCGGAGCCTCAAGTTTCACAGACAGCGTCACTACCACTACTAACAGAGCGACTGGAGCCAAATACTAGAACAGACGAAACTGGAGACAGTTAAATAATCATATACTTGTAAGGATAACATGTTATTTCTAGTAAAAGTTGCTTAAGAAAGTATAATATTGCATCCGTGAGACATTTAATCATAGACATGTGACAGACAGGCAGCCATGTCTTGCAATTAGGAGATGTCGTGTCTGTTTCAAATTAGTTTACTGTGCGAACACAGATAACTTTACATAGACGTTGCATTCTACTAACTGTCTATTATTTTTCATTATTAAGAGCAAGAAAACATGTAATACCACAATATTTTCTTCGGTTACCGCGAGGATTACACATGAAATAAAACTGTGAAAACGAATAAACTCGGGTATATATATTAATTAACTTTAACTTCATTCCGACGTTTCGAACACTTTACAGGGTTCGTGGTCAGCGGACCACGTCTAGACGTATGAAGTTAAAGTTAGTTAATATTATACGCAAGTTTATCCGTTTTCATAGTTTTATTTCATATGTACCTAATACTACATTTCATACTTATGTTAAAACCTGATATGTATCTCATTTTGGAAAAAGAAATAATGTTAATATTTTTTTATTTTTTATTTAGTACATGACTTCAAAGGGTCTTTATTGTTCATGATTTTATTAGTCTGTCTGTTTGTGTTTAGCTGTCACATTCTAATAAATAGGTAGGTAGGTAGGGTGACACATAAGACCTTAAACTATCAAAACACAAAAATTAAAAAAAAAACATTCCAGACTAAGATCAACTCGGGACTTTGATGCTATTCTTATTTGTAGTTGGGTATTTCTTATTTAATTTGACAGGGTGGTGTGTCACGACCGTATTCGAAAGTTAAGAGTTTTGAGGAAGTCCAGAATTTTGATACTTATTTGCGAAGCCCCTATATCAAGTTTTCTATTCATGTATAAAAATTTTGGAAGTTAAGTTCAGGCAGCGTTAACTTTCTTTACATGGTAGTAACATCTCATAAATTGTTTGTAGAGCCCCTGTATCTCTACCACGACGACCAAAATGTACTCAGATAGTAGCGTAATAATAAGTAATAAGGCGTCTAAAACACTTTGCAACATCATGCTGACTCCTATTTAGCATCAATGGAATTATATATATTATGTAAATATTTTCTTTTTTTTTTATCCTTCTCTGTATCGTGTTTTTTTGTGATGCTAAATAAAAAAAATCTTTATCCATGTCTATGTCTAAAACGCTCGAAAGAAATATCCTATAGGTAAATGATTTTTGTTTAGTCTAAAGACTAATTGGTAGAAAAAGTACTAAGGTCGTTGGCCATTTACATTTTTAATGCATTACAAATATAAATTACGACTAAGTTGCGAGTTAAAATAATCTTACTTGCGACATCTGGTGAGATGTCGTATCAACTGTAGCGGACGCGAATTGCAGATTATGGGATTCCGTACGTGAGGTATTTAGAAAATGTTGAGATTCATATTATTTGTCGTGTAGAGTGGCACGGAAATACATAAACAAGATTTATGTGGGTTCAGAATTGAAAATTGTTCGTAATCATGAAGTTAATTAACATTATTATTAAAGTTTCCGAGTGCCTAGGTCATGGATATGAGTACATCTCGCAGTGACTAAAAATAATGAGATTAACAATCTGAAAGCCTTCTCCCATCTGAAAGCCTGGCAATGTGTCCTGTCTAACTCCACTTCAATTTGGTAATAACGTCTTCGACGTCTTGAACTTTCGTGCGACGTCGAATCTCTATAAAGATAATATATCTTTGTTATAGATCAAAAAAGACTTTGCCTGTATTAAAACTTCATAAAAGGGCGAAGCTCCAAAGTAATTATCTCAAGACATTTCGATGAAGTTACTTAAACGAGCCATGAAAGTGTTAACTCGGTAGTAGTTAAAGTTATAGCTCTTTAATGATATAATAAAATTAAGAGCAGCTGAAGGGTTAAAAGTTTTTATTGGATTCAAGAGGTTTCATTCCAGTCAGGTGATTTTGAGTTAACACTTATAACTTCGAAGTTCTAATTTGTTTCGAAATATTCGTTTGAAGTTTTTTTCGAGTATACTTACCAAAAAGGTCTAGGTGATTTATTTACATTTATAAAGGTCTATTTAATTATTACATTATTTATTTATTACTAGTGCAAATGTGACTTTATCTATTAAACGGGACCTTTTTTTTGTGAATGGCGCTTTTACATCACGTGTCGTCGTATTTGTGTTTCAGGTAGCAATGTACAGTCAAAGACAAAATAAGGTGTACACAAAAATGTTCAAAAATACGTCCCAGAGCACTCTAATTCTGTGTAATAAGAACGTCGTAACATATTTATGAGCGGATTCTTTCGATACTTATTTTTGCACTTGTCTGTACAAGTTGTAGAACAATCTCAAAATTGCGGAAATATACACGGAAATGTACGAGAATTTTCATGAAATTTAAGAATAAGTTCTCATTGAGAATGTTTTCATAAGAAAATGTTTCAGTTAAAAATAATTATTTTAAATCGTTAATAAGTAAACAAGGCAGTGAATATAACTCAAAAGGCATGTATCTAGTACGGGATTGAGATTCCCGAGAACTTTCTCTATGTAAGTTTTGCAACTTATGAAACTGGTCGGTACAATGCTAGTTTGAGGATTGCTGATGACGACATAAGCGTCATCAACAATAAGGTCCCTTTTGAAAGATAATGTCACTAATAAACTAGTTTCAGCTGCAGTAATAGTTCATTTAGTAATATTATTTGTACAAAAAGCGGTGGTCCCTCAGTGGTTCAGACTTTTGACTTTCAATCCGGAGGTCGTGGGTTCAAATCCTGGGTCGTACCAATGAGTTTTTCCGAAACTTATGTACGGAATATCAGCTTTCGGTGAAGGAAAACATCGTGAGGAAACCTGTATACATCCGCGAAGAAATTCAAAGGTGTGTGTGAAGTACCCAACCCGCTTACAGCTAGCGTGGGAACTATAGCCCAATCCCTCTCATTATAATGAAAGGAGGCCTGTTCCCAGCAGTGGGACATTATATAGGCTAAAATTATTACTATTGGAAAAATTTGGTTAAGTTTGATTTTGACATCAAGAAATAATTCACAAAATTAATTTAGTATAGTATGGAATAGGTAAAGACTTCCTTTAAAATTCTCAATATAAAACGCCAATTTCATAGATAGTATTTTAAAGCAATCTAAACTTCAGTTAAATTTTGACTACCTAATTCTAAAACACGATCCCTTTTTTGGGATCCTTATCATTCTAAGGTTTGTTTACGTTGTAATTAAAAAAAAATTGTGTCCATTAAAAAAAAATTGTATATAATTTGCATAATATTGGTTCTACGTGACAGAAAGCCTCAGAATTCATACACGCATTCTGATTAAAAAACCTCTAAAACTTACTTCGCAATGGCACAAAACTGGCAAACACAACACTTCACTCCACAAAAAAAAAAACAAATTGAAAATCAAACGCACACCGCGGACTCCAACGGCCCAGTGTCAAGAGCGCGCCCCTGATTCGCTATATAAATGATCTAGAATCAATCAGCCGGCCAATCGGAGACATTTAAAATATGATCCGAATGATTTCGAAATCGTAAATGGATAGTGGTTGATACTGTGGCTTTGCTTGGGTTGGTAGGTATAAGAAGTTAGATTTTTTTTCGGGTAATCAATCGTTTATGAACTTCATTTGCAATATTAATGTGGTATCGGATCTTTTTGGTACGATAGGTTTTTTCGAGAATATAAAGATAGAATATGACCATACATATATAACATGGACATCTAATGCCAGCTCAAAAATGCCTCCACACACAATTGTTCAATTGTGCCAAGATGGGCAGGACATAGCGCTTTTCTTAATACCGCGCATATTTCGGCGCAACACCTTTGACATTATAGTTGGGTGTTTCTATCATTTCGTGCAAATCATATGTTTGCTGAAATAAAAAATAAACTAACTCCTAAATTCATTTCAAATATTTTTTATATGTTGCGTGAGGTTCATAGGTATACTTAGCATCTAAAATTAATTCTATTATTGCAACATAAAATATATAAATAAAAAATAAACATGCTAAAAACTCATTACCATCACCGGTCAGAACCTAGATTTACAGATTTGAGAGCGAATTACATGACTATTACATGTACTACTTTGATTCAACCACTTAATTTAGATGAAGTATTTATAAGGGAATTAAAATTTAGTGGTTTAACAGTTTTAACACTGAATATTTAAATCCACTGTAGCAAAATATTTTTGTAAAGAAAATAATTTCATTACCATAAATATAGTTTGCAACAACGGAATTGGCCAGTAGGCATTGCAAATGTTATTCTATACTAATTTCCCTCTGTCCGCGATCCCCACCTCAGTCGGCTAGTAAACAGTGAACAAGACGGACTTGTGCCATTTTTTTATGAAAAAATATATCGCGGCGGAGTTTTGGATTTGGTACAGTTTTTTTTCATTACCATTTGCACTGTTTTGACTTTAATTTTTAAGTGTTTTATTGAACTGTGAATACTTAAATAATGAATATTCTATTCGAATGCTTAGTGAATTAATGGACCTGCAATTGCATTTATTTTTAAAGAGTTAATCTACAAAAGGTAAGGAAAAGTCATTACCATTCTTGTAATTACCGTAATTTACTGTTAACATACTAAAGAGAATGGTAATGAACTAAAAATAATGGTAATGAATTTCAGGATTAAATTCTTGCCACCATTTTATGTTAATTACCATTCTCGTTTTTTATCATGCACCTGAGTGTTGAAAGTAACAAGTAATATTCAAAACTACATTTTCAGTAGGTATATTCCAAATATAACAAGTTATTCATTAAAAGATCTCAAAATTAAAACTTAAACTTTCGACTACGTTATTTCTTTTTTTGACAAATCATTACCAACATCGCATTTTCATTCCCATATTCTATACGTCATTACCATTTCTTTTGGAAAAATCTTTTGTTCATAAATCGGTCAATTTTGCGTACAATTGAAAATGTATTATAGATTAATGTTTCTTTTTCGTAAGTCTTACCATTGCCACAACAAAAAAATTAAAATAAAAAATTCTCCCAAATTCTCCCAATTTGCACGAAATGATAGAAACACCCAGTTATGTTTATAGAATATAACCAATCAAAACTTTGATGGACCAATCACAACTATTTTTAAATGGCGGTGTAAGTTGTTATAGGTTGATATTGAAATTAATTACCGTGATGCATTGAAGAGGGGGTGACATTTTGTCAACTAAAATTCAGTACCGTCTTTGAAAGGCAATTTAGTATGGCGTGCGGCTTCCATGTTTTATTTGTTCGTAGCCTAAAATGATATTTCTTAATTCATGTAACATCATTTTTAAGAGGAGAACAAATCGTTCTATCGGTTTTGTTCAAAGTTCTCCTGTGTGTAATAATAAGGTGCATTCAGACCAAACGAACGAGCATTCGCTATTCTAACCCCATACTCTACGAAATTCGATCGTTACACAAAACGTGATTGGTTGATTTCGTAGAGCGGGGAATATAACAGCGAATACTCTTTTGGTCTGAATGCACCTTTAGAATCGATATTAGAAGTAAGTCAAATATGCTTTTGTAACCAACAAGGAAATACAACTTATCCTTCGTGTAAAACGGAACTATTTTGTAACAAATACTTACTTGTAAGCCTCCGTAGCCTAGTTGATTTGATAATGCTCTTACCTACGTAACGAAGCTGGAGGTTCCAGGTTCGAATTGAAGCGAGGGCGTTAATTGCGTACTGATTTATCACAAAATAAATATTTGTTACTTGGTCGTGGCTGTCCATGTATTGAATTATATAAATACTTAAATCATTATAATAAATAAATAATAAATAAATAAATAAATATCTTGGGACATCTTACACAAATCAACCTAGTCCCACGGTAAGCTCAATTAAGGCTTGTGTTGTGGGTACCAGGCGACGATATATATAATAGATAGATACGTACAGATACTTAGATACATACACAGCCATGACCAAGGAACAAACATTTGTGATAAATAAATACACAAAGAATGCCCTCGCCGGGACTCGAACCCGGAACCTCCAGCTTCGTAGGCAGGATCACTACCAACTAGGCTACAGAGGCTGTCATTATCTCGTATATTTATTTGATATGTCGCAATATACCCACATTAGCATCACAAACCTTAATTGATCTTACCATGATACTTCTTAACTATGTCGATTTAGATGTCTTGTATTTGTGAAGATATTTCTTTATTTTTTTCTTATAAGATACCTATATGAAAAAAAACAATTATGACAAATACAAATACAAATAATTTATTCATAACGCCAAGTTACAAGTCATAATGTTTAATCATTAGGTTATTATACATCCAGTTATTTATTACAATAAGTTACAATTGCGTTACTTGTCGAAAATATATTTTTTTTTATTACACAATTTGCGTATTACAAGCATTTACGTATTTCATATATTAGGGAGTTCAAGGAACTCTTCTGTAGAATAAAATGTATGTTCTAGGAGCCATTTGCGCAATCTCGATTTAAAAGCCACCGCAGAAGTTGCATTTTTTTTTATTTCGTTTGGTAATCTGTTGTATATAGATGGGCCGACAACGTGCACCGATCTTTCGGATTTGAACAAAAAACACGTATTCGTCACAAACACAAAAACAAATGCCGTCGCCGGGATCTGAACTCGGATTCTTCAGCTTCGTAGGCAGGATCACTACCAACTAGGCTACGAAAGCTGTCAAATTTTGCAACAAACTAATTTCCCAACAGACAGAAATCCCGACTTTCTATCATCAGTGCGTATTAGTTGTGGTTTTTGATATTGAATTTCACTTGCGTTTTCCTATACGTTCCACCCGAATGGCCAGGATAAGTTATTGTACTTGAGGTCAAGTACCTTTAGGGCCTCAGTTCTGAAGGGACAAGGAGATTATTATTCAATTGGGACGCCCTACTCTCCAAAGAAAGACAAAAAAAACATAACATAAATATGTTCAGGGCCGTGCAAAAAGAGCAAAAAATGTATCAGTATGGTTTGAGGTATTTTTTGTCATTATATAACATTATATGTGTTGGTTTATCTTTTTAAAAGGAACATAGGTAACTATATCTTTAAAAAAAAACCTTAATTCACAATAAATAATTATCTTGGGACATCTTACACAAATCGACCCCGGTAAACTCAGTGCTTGTTATATGGGTAGGTACCAAACGGCGATATATATATGGGAATACATTACCTCG